>SMSQ01012657.1:5019-33413 GCA_019453375.1 Ctenoplectra terminalis | reverse complement strand
TTTTTTTTTTTTTTTATTTAACTCGGCAACGTGAATTAATTTAATTAATACCGGTTCCATTATTTGACTCTCTTTAATCGTTGGCGAACCAGTGTATAAACGAGTTCTTAGAATTTTTAATTAACCCTGCTGTTTCTTGCGCCACATATTCCTGTATCTTTAAATTCTTTTTTTTTTTAACCCGTTGCACTTCATTGGCGCCGCTGTCGCGTGTGTAATTTTTTTCAGAGGTTAATTTGTGGGTTAAATTTTGGTTTTTTGTTTGAAATAAGAAATAGGAATTATTTACAATATTTCTCTTTTTTTCTTTATTGAAACAACGCTAAGTTTTTACCAGTTTTGTGAAATTTAAAAATTTTCAGAAATATTTTAGACCCAAAGAAATAATCGCAAAAATTCAATATAATCTGGTAAAGAAATAGTTAATATTAGACTACTCGAGTGGTCGAAATAATCGGTTTGTAGTTTGTCGTAGAAATTCTATAAATTTATCTTACTTTGCGAATCAATTGGTAAACTGATGTAAATAATAAAAATTGAAGGAACGGAGTTTAATAATAAAGGGATAAATGTTCTGAAAAAGATCATAGAGAGGGTGATTACATAAAAGTAATTGAAACGTAATTTATTTGAGTGTAGTAATGATTCTATGTGGAACAATTAAGAAAAGTGTAATGGATTCCTAAGTAATATTCTGCAATATTAATATCGTCTTCAACATGCTCTACTCCCTCGTGATTGAGCTTGCTTCTAACGTCTAGCAGCAGCAAATTTAATTCCAATTCAATCCATCAAATGATTCCTATTCATACATTGTTATAAATATCTTGTGAGACCTAATTTGTAATAATACGGAATAACTATTTCTAAAACAATATCACAGTTTAAATCTTGAAACATATTTTACAAAAAGTATTAAAAACCGTGCATGTGTTGTCGAGCGATTTAAAAAATTGTACAATGTGAATATTTTTTCTTCGACAAATTAAATTCATATTTTAAACGTTCGACGGTTGTAAATTCTTGCTTCCACGATTGTCGCGTTTCGTAATTTTTAATTGTGAAAAATTACTTTTAGAAAACTCTGAATTTCGTGGCGAGAAAAAGTCGAAGAATGAGACAAATACGAATCCGTGGATATAAAATAAAATAAAATAAAAAAAATTTGGAATAAAAGAAACAAAAAATATATTACTTATTCTCAGCGTATATATCCTTTTATTTTTAAAGTCACGGTTAAAATAGTAAAATATGTACTGTTAGACTTGAGAGATAACTCAGAAAGTAATTTACTTATTCAGGAGTCTAAATGTAAGCAATTTCAAACTAACGAGCTAGTGATTTCGTTCTAATTTTAAAACATTACCTGTCAATTTTGAACGCTTCCATCAGCCTTTAACCTTTACGATTCCAGCTCCTCATTTGTCACGAAATATTTGAAGCTGCATATGGAAGTAGCTTACCTGAAATAAAATAAAACAACATATATTAATATTGTACGAATGTCGGGTTACTCATAGATAGATTATCAGCTTAAACTCTCGATGTAAAATAAAGACTTATTTAATATGGTATAAAACTGATGCATCAGCAATATTCTATAATCTGTGACACTATACTCGTAAGTCTAGCTCTCTCGGCTCTTGATATTGACTAACTCGCGCATATCCTCTAATCGTATATTCAAACATTCTCTTTCTTTCCATTTTTCAGCCTTTTCCTCAGAAAATATTCAGTCACAGGGTAATCTCGACCACTCGGTCCAAACACTCTTCTCTGGCACCTCTATCGCACTGTCCCCGAAGACTCTTATCTAGAACCTCAATCGTATTATCCAAAAACACTCTTTTCTGGAACCTCAATCGTATTATACAAAAACACTCTTCGCTGGAACCTTTATCGTACTGTCCTCAAAAACTCTTCTCTAGCACCTCTATCGCGACGTCCCAAAAACTCTTCTCTAAAACCTCTATCGTACAGTCCCAAAGACTATTCTCTCGCACCTCTATTGCGACGTTCCAAAAAACTCTTCTCTAGAATCTCTATTGTACTATCCCAAAGACGATTCTCTCGCACCTCTATCGCACCGTCCCCAAAAACTCTTTTCTAGAACCTCTATCGCACAGTCCCAAATACTATTCTCTCGCATCTCTTTCGCACCGTCCGCAAAAACTCTTCTCTAAAACCTCTATCGTACAGTCCCAAAGACTATTCTCTCGCACCTCTATTGCGACGTTCCAAAAACTCTTCTCTAGAATCTCTATTGTACTATCCCAAAGACGATTCTCTCGCACCTCTATCGCACCGTCCCCAAAAATTCTTCTCTAGAACCTCTATCGTACTCTCCCAAAGACTATTCTCTAGAATCTTTATCGTACTGTCCCAAAGACTCTTCTCTAGCACCTCTATCGCACCGTCCTCAAAAACTCTTCTCTAGAACCTCTATCGTACTCTCCCAAAGACTATTCTCTAGAATCTCTATCGTACTATCCCAAAGACTCTTCTCTCATACCTCTATTGCAATGTCTACAAAAACTCTTTTCTAGAACCTCTATCGCACAGTCCCAAATACTATTCTCTCGCATCTCTATCGCACCGTCCCCAAAAATTCTTCTCTAGAACCTCTATCGTACTGTCCCAAAAATTCTTCTCTAGTACCTCTATCGTACTGTCCAAAAAACTCTTCTCTAGCACCTCTATAGCACTGTCCCCAAAAACTTTTCTCCCTCACATCTATCGTACTGTGTCGAATACTCTTCTCTAGCACCCCTATTGCACTATTCCTAAAAACTATTCTCTAGAATTTCTATCGCACTGCCCAAATACACTTCTCTAGCACCCCTATTGCATTATTCCTAAAAACTATTCTCTAGAATTTCTATCACACTGCCCAAATACTCTTCTCCAGAACCTCTATCGCACTATCACCAAAAATTATTCTCTAGAACCTCTATTGTACTATCCCAAAGACTATTCTCTCGCACCTCTATCGCACTGTCCCCAAAAACTATTCTCTAGAATTTCTATCACACTGCCCAAATACTCTTCTCCAGAACCTCTATCGCACTATCACCAAAAATTATTCTCTAGAACCTCTATTGTACTATCCCAAAGACTATTCTCTCGCACCTCTATCGCACTGTCCCCAAAAACTATTCTCTAGAACCTCTATCGTATTGTCCCTAAACACTCGATAATTCCAATGTCAATTAATCGTGCCATTATCAGAGACCGATTATCTCTGGAACCGAAGATGGCCAAAGTTCGTGAGACGAGTCGGGAATTAAAAGTTGGCTGAAATTTAACAAATCCCTTCCCAGTATCAGGCGTGCATCTTATGCAAAAACTGTCACATGATGTATGTACACGGCCACGTGACACGCATGCAAAATTCATTCACTTATCTGCATAAATTTCTGTTATCTCGCCACTGGCAAAGGTCACTACTGTTTAACATAACGTCAGCGCTGCAGCATGGGACGCCAAAAATTCTTCGATTATCCCACAGAATATGCAAAATACCCCTTAGACGAGCCCCGTTTGCAAAAATATCTGGCAACCAAAAAAATAGACGAAAGTAAGAAGAAGATAAGACAAAAAAAAAATTGGACCTAGAAAATACCATTGATCAGATTTTTCATTTGGCCGCCAGATCGACTACGTTCTCTTCTTGCGCCTTCAATATTTGCACAGGTTTTTAATAAAACAGTTCGAAGCAGCCGAGGAATAAATTTCGCCTACAGTCGCGTCGAGAGTGCCGCTATTTTTTTCCGCGCAAGATTATCGTTTTATTCGATTTTTCCTCTGCAGATTTATATATTTTTTTTTCTTTTCTTTTCTCTTCACCGATGCTCACTGCGCTCTGGAATACGTAGGTCGAATTACAAGCAGGAATATTCCAATTTTCCTGAACCCGATCCTTTACCATCGGAGCTTCGACATTTGTCAATATAATATCGCTTTTCGATTGACCAGGGATCGACCTTCTGTTTGTATCCAAGTCAGAGAGAATTAAAATGATTCGGGAATGTGTGTTTGAGGATTGGAAAGTTAAACGATGGATTTTCATTTGCCAACGATTTTGGATAAATTTGTAGAAGAGTTGATCTGAACTGGGATTAATATTGGGCTCGTTCAACCATGGGAGTTCAGTGTTCGAGTAAATATGCATGGTGATGTTTAACACTTCGCGCTGTTAAACTTTTTTAAATTTCACAGAGTTATTTGTGAAAACATAAAATATTGTTTTGAAAAGAAAATAATTACAAATGCTTACAGTTTGTTATTTATTTGCTCAATTTTCCTTGTCTTAGAATTAAAAAAAAATATATTTGAATTAACTAAGATATAAAATTGAACCTAAAAACTTTGAATTGTTTAACATTTTCCACTTCTAAATTTTTTTACACTTCAGAGTTATTATAAAAATATAAAACAATTCTTTGGAAAGAAAATAATTACAAATGTTTACAGTTTGTTGTCTACTTGGTCAATTTTCCTTGTTTTAAAATTAAAAAAAAAAAGTTCAATTGTCTAAGATGCAAAATCGAACCCAAAACTATGAATTGTTTAACATTTTCCACTTCTAAACTTTTTGAAACTTCACAGAATTATTGTGAAAACAAAATATTGTTTTGTTATCTGCTCAATTTTTCATGTCTCAAAATAAAAAAAAAAAATATTTGAATTAACTAAGATACAAAATCGAACCTAAAACTTTGAATTGCTTAACTCGGCAATCCCAAATTTTTTGAAGCTTCACAAAACTATTGTGAAAACTTAAAATATTGCAAAACAGATAAGCAACTATACGATGAACTGAAAAGAGAAGTCCATGAAAAAGCTGGTAAAGGAACAAAAATTGTCAATCGTAGAAAATGAAGGAGTCCTCGATATAATAAAATGAAATGGCAAGCTTCCGAACTTCTTACTTCCTCCATGGATCTTCCTCTTTTTTAGTCAACGTTAGCACAACGACAGCAAGACGTTTCATAACCGATATCGTCCAGTTGTATCGCGTCCTCGAGCGCTATCATTTGCTATTCCAGAACCAATTTCCTCCGCATAAAAGGAAGAACCGCACGCGCTTTATTGCAACGTTCATGCTGAAGTACCGAGATATTCAGCAAGGTCCGTCACCGAGCGAAATAAAACACGCGCCAAGGAGGATAAGTTTCATGGCTTCGTGTCAATAACATGATAGCGGAAAACAGTGTCGCTGAGAGAATCGTATGTATGATTTAACGCTAGAACCTTACTTGTTTGTATGAAAGAAATTAAGATTAGAACTATCCTCGATTAACCATCCTACGATCCTAAATTTTTCTTTTCGAGCTAAGTACGCTCTCGTTTGACTAAAAAAAATTCATAATTCTGATACGAAAGTATGTTTAATATAAAATTAAGAAAAGGAAACTTGCGTATCGATAATAGCTTTTTTAAATTTTTTAAGGAAAAAGAAACACGAATACTGTAGTAAGGTTAAAGAATATTTATATCTGTATGAAATAAATTAACGATAGAAAGTATACTTGTTTGTGTGAAAGAAATAAAAATGATGGATGTATAAAAAAATATATAGTTCAAAGAGGAGAAATTTTCATCCATATTTTTTACAGAAATTCTGGAAATATTCTAAAAAATACTGCATATGAAATTTATGAAATTCTAAATGATTTCTATAAAAAATTATGAATTGGTCATTCTGACCATTTTGGTGATTCTACTGTTGAAATAAATACATAACGAAGGGAATATAATTCTATTGTTAAAAGAAAATTATGGAAAATCTGTAGAAATTCACCACAATTGATCATTTTAACATTGGTAGTTGTAACATTACCGTTCGATTAATGTTGCACGGATGTTTCGATGTAAATGAAATTAGCGTATGATTTTCTTAACAATATCATGCGGTTGTTCTTCAGTTAACATAAAAATTATTTTACGCGTGAATCATTACTCTGTTCAAAATTTACACGTTCCATTTCTGTACTGAATTATATACCGAAAACCACTTCGTAGAATTAAATATAGAATTTTTTTAAAACTCGTGCAGCCATTATTCCAATAAAGAATGGATTTATTTCATGGATCTAAACTTTTTTTAAATTTCACGACCGAAAAGTGCCATTTTTTTAATTTACAAACACGGTAAAAAACAATTTTGTAATATTGAAAACGAGCTTTAAAATTTTATTAATTTCTAAAAATTTACTTCTGTGGAAAAATGAACCCTCTGCAACTGTTTCTATTAATTTTAAACTTCCCGAATAAACCCTCTATAGCCCAAACTTTGTCTGCTTATTGGAGAAAAAATTACGATCGATTACAGTTTTTCACTTATATTTGAAAATTTTTAAACTAATAATTGTTATAGATGGATCGTGGTATAATTACAGCAATACAGTAATAAAATTTAATAGTGCAGTGATAACTAAACAAAATTAATTTTATAAAATATAGATCCATCAGTTTATAACATTTAAATCACACGGTCCCACAGAGGATTAATTTATTAAATCCACTAATTTTGCCTAAGCATTGATAAAAATCTACCGTCGCTATTCGCATCGACAATTATTGTTCTCTCAATTCCTCCCTACCGAGAGATTTGAATTAAAATAACCCGAAAGCCTATAAAAACAAGAACAAAATCAAGCATTGACAACAGTTAATCCTTCGAAACAACCTTTCCAGTTGCCCATTTAAGAACCGGTGTTCGAAGCACGCCCTGCGATTTTATTGCCAGGGTTTAATTACAAACACGTTTCGTTAATATTCCGTGCACGAGCGCGGCAACGCTTCGGAGGGAAAATAAGAAGAGCAATTAAAGATCTATCCACGTCGAACTGTCACGCAAGCGAGCGCTTTACAATTGAGAGACATCGCGAAACAACATTCGAAAGAGATTTATTGCTGGGTACGGTGCAGCCAGCCGCCTGTAAACCTTCGACCCGGCTTCAAAAAAAAGAGAAAACACCACTACGTGTCGTCACTCTCATTTTTTCCACTCCTTCTGCCTCGTGTTTTTCCTGGAACCCGAGAGTGGGTTTCTAGAAGCTCGAAAAATATTTTTTTTTTTTTTACATTGCCCGTTTTGCGAATCCAACGGAAGGAACAAACGACAATAATGGCAAAATAGGTATTTCGTGTACCCTAATATTCTTTTTTTTTTTTCTTTTTTTTTGAGGGGGGGGGGCAAGTTAAAAACAGAGCGGCTCGAAAAGCTTGACTGTAATGCTGGAACGTTTTACAAGCCTTTTGCACATCTCGCTGCGCAAAGTTTTGATAAACGGGTAGTTCGCGATTCTACGTTTTGGTACCTTTTTTTTTTCAAATTTTATAAGATGCTAGAGTCGACTGTTGCAATAGAGTGCATTAGGAAGATTGATTTTTAGGCGGTTTTAGAAATGGGAATTATTCAATGGTGGCTTAATTAATTTCGAAGCGGGAATTCAAATATTGAGAATTAAATGTGAACTCGAAACTTTTATATTTTGTAAAATATAATTCTCACAAATGGTTCGGAGATGATGACTAATTTTCAGAGATAAAGTTGCGAACAAATGTAAAACATTTTCACGGATATCAAACATGATCTATACATCTGTATAATCTATGAGTAAAACCGTGTCTTTATGAAAAATCTAGACGCTCAACTAGGTGTTTCTAATTTTCCTTCGACGAAAGCCTGCACTTGCTTTTAAACAAAATATTCCTAATAAAACAAAAAAGATATCGTAAGAAAGACACCAGCAACTCTGATCTATGCAGTCGAAAACGAGTGAAATATAATTTTCAGACACAAACTTTACTCCGAATCTATATATTTTATATATATATAAAATAAATATATAATATATATATAAAATATATAAAATAGATATATATAAAAAAAACTGTATCTCCATTTGAAACAGAAATAAAATAAACTCTACCACCGAGCTCTTTCAAAAATATTTATTTTAATTGAAATTATAAAGTAAGTAAATGTAGCAAAATGGAGTTGGAATAACGTGGATCAGAAAAGCAACATGCCTCTGAATTTACAATAGTGTGGTTTCAGCTGTTGTAGCAAAAATTTCAACAAAACGCACCGCAGAAATGTAAAAATAACAAAGTTAAAGCGCACTGGAATAATAATACAGGTTTCTGTAAAAAAAAAAAAAACAATAAAAAAAAAAAATGGAGTTAGAACAACCTGACAACGCATCCCCGCAGAGTAACGAAACAGGGATCGCGCGTAGACAAACGATCTCGAACGACAAAGCGAGTCAACGTTCTTCGCATTCCGCTCACGCGACCGGCTCAATTAACCCCTATATAAATCCAGCGTCGAGCTTTTGTCCGGCTTCCGTCGTCTCTCCCTTTTTTCTCCCGCGATACCGTTCTCACTCGGTTAAATATTGGTAAATATAAATTTATTCCGGGTCGCCATAAAATCGAGACAAACGAAATTTTTTGTTTTTTTTTATAAACACTCCATCTCGCGATGGACGAGAAACAAAAATTACCCCGTCGTTTCAATCAATTCCAGGTCAAGTTACAGGTTAACGCGTATTCCGGCGAGTTCTTCTCGTACGCAGACGTGAACGTTCGAATAAACGGATTCTGATGATAAATTTATTTATTCAAAGTCAATGAATTCGTTAGACCATTTTTCTGATCGTTTAAACGTGTTCTATTCTTTATCTGGCGTCAACTTTTGCGACTAACAGACTGTGGATTTTTATGCATCCATAAGAAATTTACAGAAAATAAAATATTCGAATTATAGCGCTTTTAATATCTGGCATTTAAATTATTTTTCTATCGAAGTTCTTTTTTTTTCTTTTTTTTTCTTTTAACCCTTTGGGGTTTATGCGTCCATAAGAAATTTACAGAAAATAAAATATTCAAATTATAGCGCTTTTTATAATATCTGGCATTTAAATTATTTTTCTATCGAAGTTCTTTTTTTTTCTTTTTTTTTTTCTTCTTTTTTTCTTTTAACCCTTTGCGGTCGGTGTCGCCATAGCGGGAACATTTCTAAATCGTCGTAGAAATCAGTGTCCCCGTAGCGGGGACATTTTTAAATAGTCGTAGAAGTCAATGACCCCGCAGCGGGAACCTTCGAAAATCGCAAAAATGACAAAACACTATCGTCCCCTATGCCTCGTGATTCAAATGATTCGGTCCATTTTGTGTTTTAATATCCATATATCGATTTTAAATCCTGTACGGAAAAGTAATTGCGAAACGATAGATTTGCTCCGACCTACTGGTACTCCGAAAAGCGAAATCTGCCGATCGCAAAGGGTTGATATATTCTCAAATATATAAATTCGCATAAAAATCCTCCGTCTGGTTGTAAATAAAATTTTTAATACAAAACTTTCAGAATATTAACGATCTGTAATTATTTATTTTGAGATCCCTGACGCGCTGGTAATTCGTCGGAACACGCAATTTATTACAACCACGTATCTCTGAACAACAGTTCACGAGTGTTCGCCAAAACGATGATAGTTCGTCAGAACACGTACGCAGGGAAACCATACACGATCGGCGGGCAACAAGCTTCGTTCAGCGAATTCTCGATATTCTCCGAAGCGGATTTTTAACCCTGCTGAATCCCCGGAATTAATTAGAGGCCGGTAGGGAAATCCTTGTAAACAGGGGGTGTGTAATATTTCTCTCTTTTCACCGCGTCTGCGGCCTCAAAGTGAGGCGAATATTATCTTTCCCCTCCGACGGCGGATACGACATGAAAATTCATGGGAGGATTATTTCCGTGGCGGCGCGATTTAACGACCATTCCCGGCCATATTTTCTACGAGAAAAACAATGCCGGGAAAAGCGGCGACTTTTCGTACCAAAGATATTTGAAACGAGATTATCAATTCCGTGGCGACGACAATGTCACGTGCTTCTCTCGCCGATTTCTTCTTCCCTGTCGCGATTTTTAATTTTATCGCCGTCACTTTTATGCATCGGAAAGAAAGTGGGGAAAGAAAATCGAATAAATTTCAAGTTGCTCGCTTGTCACTGTTCACCCTCCTGGTATCGAACTGTTTAACGCTAGAACTACCGACGATTAACTCTTTATGGGATCGCGTGGCTTAAAAGTTACAAACTGATGTATCTATATTTTTAAAAATTAATTTTGTTCAGTTATCACTGCACTATTCAATTTTATTACCGTATTACCGTAGCGACACCACGATCTATCTACGGTAATTATTAGTTAAAACATTTTCAAATCAAAGTGAAAAACTGTAATCGTATTTTTTTCCTCTAATAAACAGACAAAATTCAGGATACAGAGGGTTAATATTATATATTTCTCAAAATTAAGAAATTCTTTAAGGGAAGACAAATCCGATTGAGTCTAAAATTACCCGAGGACCATAGCAGGGTTAAACGACTACAAATATTGTTTGCAATACTGTCTAAATAAAGTAAATGAAACAGAAAATCAAAATGTTAAGAATTCAGCACAAGTGCTGTTTTTTTTTTTAACTAAATATTTTTATATAACTCGATCCGAGAGTGTGGCAAGGGGTTAATTACTAATTTTTAGATCAAACTGAGAAACGGTCATCGTGTGTAATTTTTTTTTCACGAGCAACCAAAATTCTGATTATAGAGCATTGAAGAAAGTTATTATTGCTTCGTTAGTAATTAAAAATGATTATAAAAATCTCCCTCAATTCCTGATCTATCATAAATTGACAAAAATATTCTTCTCGACTTGTTCGAGGTGTCCTGCAAACTGGAAAATTATCACAGCTCTTGTATCAAAAAATTAAATTATATTTGAAATCATATTTGAAATCATATTTCAAGTCCCGCTATCGCACCCGATTACACATGAATTCCACCATATTTTGTAGGAGGTGGTCTAAGATGATCGACTAAAATTAGGATGCCGTACAAAGCGGTTTATTCTAGGTGTTTGTATTTCCAAAGCTAATAGCGAACTGTTCAACACGAGAGGTCGAAAGATATTGTGACACTGATGGCCACTTGGGTACGGTCTCTGTCACTCGGCAAGAGACGCAAGCCATAAACCGATCCAAAGCGCCTGCAATTTTATCATCCGAATACATATTTCCTATCCACTGCTTTTAGTTTTGATCAAATTTTGCTAAAAATCCCTCGAGAGAACTTACAGAAAAAAGGAAAAAAAAAAAGAAAAAAAAAAAAAACAACCTCCCCATAGCTACGTAAATAAAGAATTTACGATATCCAAACAGTCATAAGATACCTCACGACCTATCTTTCCAGCGTAGTTCTATTTTTTCTATTTTTATCCAGGTCAATCTCTGAACCGCTGTATTTTTAACCCTCTCGAAATGTTTACCTTCACGTTCCACCTCTTTTTTTTTCCTCTCTTTTTTTTCTTCTTTAAGGGAAAAATAACGACACGATGGACACGATCGAGACAGTTTTAACGTGTCGAATAACCGCGTTTCACAGCGGGACGATCATTTTTTCTTTTTTTTTTTCGCCGACAGTCCCTCTTTCGCAGAATCGAAAATGGCGCCGCGTAACACAGGAAGATAACCGAATGTAACGTTTTTATCAATAGGTGCCTCGGCAAAAAAAAAGAAAAAAAAAAATACGCACACGTGCATGCGCTCGGCGAAAGTCGAATCTGCGTCGGTTGGATCGCGCGATGCATCAATCTGTGGTCACGTTTCATCGGAACTTGCGCAGTTACCTGTGGATTTTTGCCGATCGAGGAAAAATCGCGGAAAATTCATCAGGAGACCGATAACGTCCGGAGGCTCGGCGATACCGCGTTTCACGCTCGGAGCAAATGATCTTTTCGGAGAAGGATTCTAGCAAACTTCGATACCTTTTCAATGGCACTTTTAATTTAAAAAAGGATTTTTTTCCTGTTTTTTTTTTGTTTTTTTTTGTTTTTTGTATTTTTTATATTTTTTAGTCGATTTCAATTTCGGTGCCGAAGATCGTTTCTTCGCGCGTGATAATTCGTTCCGTTAAAAGCATTGGATGAACAACGGTGTGTTATTTTGGTAAATATAGAAAGTCTAGGACGCAACAGCGTTCCAATCGATAGTCACGTTTACCTTGTACCTATTTTCGATCATTATGTTATTCCACAGTTTTAAGAGCTCGCTCGTTATCTTGGCTCCACTATTAATAACGAGGTAAAACGGCGAATAATTTTGTTAGGAAAACAAGTAAAAATGGCACAAGATAAGTATTGAGAAGGAAAGCGGAATAAATTCGAATAATTAACCGAAACTAGTTTACAAGCATGTTATAGGTTTCAGAAGCTTTAAGATGTTAAAGGAATTAGCAAGAACTTGAAAGATCTTTAGGCTACGTTAGGCAGGTGTTATTAATGTAGAAGGGTTTAACTCTTTGTATTTTTAAACATTTTTGTATGTTTTGCGGTTGTTACAAGTAAGCAATTTGAAAATTATAAGTGTTCGCGATATTCTGTTTGTTTTATTAACTTGCTTATCACTAAAACTACCGAAACGGTCACAAATGACCGGTTCGTAATTTTTCGTGGAATTTTTATATATTTTTAGGGATGCATTTTTGAATATCTTTCGTATTTTTTTGTAAAATATGTGATTAAACATTTGGTTCTCTTGCGTTACGTATTTTTTCAAATATGGATTACTATAATTTATTTGGTACAAATAGGTATACTTTAATCGTCGGTGGATTTAGTGTCAAAAATAATAATAAAAAATTGAATTCTCAGTATCTTCCGTCATTTTCTATAAAATATATGATTAAAGATTTCACTTTCTTGCGCTGCATATTTTTTAAAATATGGATCACTATAATTTCTTTGGTACAAATAGGTATACTTTAATCGTAGGTACTTTTAGTGTCAAGAATAATAAAAAATTGAATTCTCACTATCTTCCGTCATTTTCTATAAAATATATGGTTAAAGATTTCATTCTCTTACGCTACATATTTTTTCAAGTACGGATTGTTTTAATCGTTGGTTGTTTTAGTGTCAAAAATAGTAATAAAAAATTGAATTGACGAACATATTATACTTGTTACACACCGACATATTATTTTTATTGTAGCTTAACTATTAACCACGTAATACCGTATATTTTTATAGTAACTAACAATCATAATAACAATCATACATGTGACCTTAATAAATAAATGTGTTGGTTTTTATTCATTGGATACGGAGAAAAACGTGGTCGGTAGAAAAACGTGGCTACGCCGTACCATGCTCAACGCTCGAACAAGTGAAAATCGGCAAAAGCCAAAAGCCGCGCGTCCGGCTCACGGACACGCCATCTATATCGGATGTGTGTGCTGACGCGCTAATTACCGCCAAATTCAACAAAATGAAAAGAAAAAAATTAACTTACAATTAAAAGTCTTAATCTCCCAAGAAAATTACAAATATCGCCACAAAAGTATCAGCGAATCACAAAGAATCAAACGATTCAAATTAACAAAATCTCTCAAGCGTCCCCTCTTACCCTAATACCCTACATATTAATTTTACTCATTAATTAATCCAGCATCGACTATATTATTTCCCCTTTCTCAAAATCTCAGCCCAACTTTCATAAAATCAATTTCTCTTAACAAAATCATCGATTAACGTTCGCCAACAGATAATCGTTCGTTCCACGACGAAGGTATCGAAAATAATAGGGACGTAATTGTACGTAAGAGTTTCGCCGGGGGTGAAGCGCCTCCCATTCTCAAAGCTTCTGTAAATAAGCCTGAGTTAACTCGAGGAGAGGCGGAGGAAGTCGGCCGACGCTTTGTGTTCAAAAAGAATGCGCGAACACACTCTCTCTCTCTCTCTCTCTCTCTCTCTCTTCGTACGGCGAGCAACGCGAAAAAAAATTAATTAACGCTGAGGCCAGAAGCCGCAGCTTGCCAAACAGCGCGAAATTCACGTCGATAACGCAATTAATTTTTTGCCAGAAGATTCTTTCGCCGGTCGAGATGCAGGGGCGAAACCCTTTGACTTTTAACACGTCGGGGTAAAAATGGAATAGGCAACCCGTCGACGTTGGCGATAAATCTACGCGGGTCTCGCATAAATCATTGCAATATTTCTCGCGAGCTAACGCGATGAACTCAAACGAGATTTTCACTCTTTTTCTCATTTTTTTTTTCCCGTTTTTTTTTTATTCAGAAAGTGTAAATCTTTGAAGACGAAAAAGAACGATTTCACTCGATTCGTTGCTGAAGGTATATTTTTTTTTTTTTTTTTTTCTTTTCCAGACATTTTTTGTGCCATTTTTTTCGCGCCAAGAAAAAAGCGGATTCAAAAGTTTGAGAAAGCACAGACGACAGTTATTTCAAGGAAGATGTTCTCGGGGACCGAAGAAAGGAAACCAGACGGAAGAAAATATTAATGTGTGCACTCTAATACCGACTTACGTTATTGAGGCGGAAGTAATCTTCTCTTCGCGACGTACTGCCAAGTCGCATTGGATCGTGATACAATGCGGGTCATTGCGAAAAAGCGTTTCCCAATGGTTCTCTGTTCGTTCGGGGAGGATCGTTCGCTCGGACTTGTGGCTCAATTAGCCGATTCTTTTGCTTTCTCTTGTTTCTAACGTTACTGTCCAATCGTGTTCGAATTCTTAACCCTTTCGCTACGGAGAGCGCATATACACGCCTTTTTGAAAATGAACAATGGCTGATATAAAAAGAAAAATAAATACGTGTCTCATGTTTTTTCGAGAGCTGTATCATATCAAAGTTTCATAAATATCGGCGTGTGTCAATTTCGTAACATTCTTCGCAAGTATTGATAACGTAGTTTTATTATATATTTCTTGGTGTTCACAGCGAATTAAATGCATTAGACGCAATTTACAGTGAATATAGAGTCAATGCATAGAACGTAATGGTATATACTTTGGTTGATGAAGTTTGATATTTAAAAATAGTAATCCGTTTAAAGTTTCCTTTAGAAATAGATGTGTGTCAATTTCGTAACATTCTTTCCAAGTATTGATAATCTAATTTTATTATATATTTCTTGGTGTTCACAGCGAATTAAATGCATTAGACGCAATTTACAGTGAATATAGAGTCAATGCATAGAACGTAATGGTATATACTTTGGTTGATGAAATTTGATATTTAAAAATAGATATCCGTTTAAAGTTTCCTTTAGAAATAGATGTGTGTCAATTTCGTAACATTCTTCGCAAGTATTGATAATCTAATTTTATTATATATTTCTTGGTGTTCACAGCGAATTAAATGCATTAGACGCAATTTACAGTGAATATAGAGTCAATGCATAGAACGTAATGGTATATACTTTGGTTGATGAAGTTTGATATTTAAAAATAGATATCCGTTTAAAGTTTCCTTTAGAAATAGATGTGTGTCAATTTCGTAACATTCTTTCCAAGTATTGATAATCTAATTTTATTATATATTTCTTGGTGTTCACAGCGAATTAAATGCATTAGACGCAATTTACAGTGAATATAGAGTCAATGCATAGAACGTAATGGTATATACTTTGGTTGATGAAATTTGATATTTAAAAATAGATATCCGTTTAAAGTTTCCTTTAGAAATAGATGTGTGTCAATTTCGTAACATTCTTTCCAAGTATTGATAATCTAATTTTATTATATATTTCTTGGTGTTCACAGCGAATTAAATGCATTAGACGCAATTTACAGTGAATATAGAGTCAATGCATAGAACGTAATGGTATATACTTTGGTTGATGAAGTTTGATATTTAAAAATAGATATCCGTTTAAAGTTTCCTTTAAAAATCGGACATTTCGTATATAACAACCTACCTTAAATGTTCCATGATTTTTATTTTCAATCTTCAAATTATGAATTGCAATATTATGAAATATTTGATATTTGATTGATGGAATATGAAATATAAATTTAAGTTTATGTTAAAGATAGCAAAAGCATGAGTGAGAGAATGAGATACAAAGATGTTTAAAAAAATTGTGACCAAGTCCTACGTCTTGTCGAAATAGTTTCAAAGTCCAAATTAAAATAAATATATGTATATATTTAACCCTTTGCACTCCGCTGACGCCATCATTGCGACACGCGTAATTTTCCTCGGATCTTAAGCTTTGACTTAAATTTTGTATTTTCGTCGATTCAAATTTCTCTTATCTTGAAACAGAACAATTTAATCGAACAATTAAAAAAATCGTAACAATTAATAATTTTTCTGTTCTCTTGCCAAAACAACGCTCTAAGTTTTTACATTAGTCCTGTGAAAAACCTTAAAAAGGTTTAGAAAAGCAAAGTGTTAATAAATAAATTACACAAACTTCTCTATTTTCTACGTCAAACGATTTGATAGAAGTTCGATATTATTACCGTTATTATCGACATACGAACGAACGTTGTCAGAAGATGTCGTTATTTTCAATACTTTTTAGTTTACCTTTTGTTTTCCTTTTTTGTTGTACAAGAGTTAGTCTTAGTTTCTTTAATTCGAACGTTTACAATTATTCTAAAAAACCCATCACGATTCTTATATCATTAACCATTAATTTTTTTTATATCAATCGTGTTAACACAAAAAAAATGTTCATTTTCTGCAACAGATCCGGATACGATTCCAACGCTCACACATTCGATCGGACATTCATGTGCGTATCGACCATATTGCCCGACGTTTTTCAGCCCCGGGAAAATCCTGAACACGCGGAACCAATGGTCCACTTTATGAAACAGCCTTTATTCGACCTATCGCTGCAACACAATAGTCTCTGCTGGCTGGATGCGACCGGAAAGAGAGGATCGTTAGCGGGATACGGAAGTTCCGCAACGGTCAGCTACCTTCCGACAATCATGGCATTCACTTTCTTACCAATAATGCGCATTCGAAGCAGCGTCGCGATTGCTCCTGTCTCGTAAACACATATTCTTGATCTTATTTCGAAAACTGATACTCGTGTAGCTTTGCGAAGATATAAAAAAATTTTTCGCTGCAAATTTAGCAGCTTGTTCAAATCTAGACGCGAAAGCAAAATACTTCAGAAATAATCATCAGAAATTTAATTAAGCTCAAGTTTCAACTTTCTCTGAAAGCTAATTTATTATTTGCCGAACTTAATATTTCAAGCTTGTTTCGGTATTTACTGATTTTGCAAAAGTAAATACATGTTGATTTATAATATTATGTAATAATAGTAAGGTAACATTTCATAGCTTATATGAGATCGAGTCGTCTCATTTTCTAGGTCATCGCACCCGGAATTACTTTATGCAAAAATATACTAAAAATGTAAAATGTAATTTGTAAACTTTGTAGGTGGAATGAGAATTTTTACAGGAATTCTACTTTTTTTATTGCATTCTAAAAAAATATGAATTTGTATTCAAATTCACAGTCCGATGATTATTATTTTTCTCGTGTTTCCAGAAATTTGCGACAAAAAAAAATGTTTTTTCACCCTCTACAATGGAAATTTTGTTTGCTTGTAAGAAAAGAAAAGTATGCAATAATAGATTGCAGTTTTTCAAATTAATCTAAAAATTCTGAACCAATAATTACTATGGTAAACACGTGTTCGTAATCTTATTTCGAAAACTGATACTCGTGGAGCTTTGCGAAGATATAAAAAAATTTTTCGCTGCAAATTTAGCAGCTTGTTCAAATCAAGACGCGAAAACAAAATACTTATCATCAGAAATTGAATTGAACTCAAGTTGCAACTTTCTCTGAAAGCTAATTTATTATTTGCCGAACTTAATATTCAAGCTTGCTTCGGTATTTACAGATTCTCAAAAGATTGCAACCTTAATACATAACATATATCTTTGATAACAAATTTAATTTTTTCTTAAGTTAAACCGTTTTGTCGCGTTCTTAGAATGTTCTCTCCGATTCTCTATGGCCAATTTTCTAACGTTTGTACTACAAATACAACTGTATTAAACTTCAGCTGAGGTTTCGAAAGCTTAAAAGAAAAAAAGAAAAAACTCCGACATCATTATTTACAGTAATTCTAATTGTTTGACCGTGTATAATATTATATCTCGTTCATGTAGAGTGTGTTATAGCAACGTTTCTCAATCTTTTTCCCGTGCAGCTCAATAAATTTATTTGCAACGGTACCGTGACCCAAATGTCTATAATATAAAATTTTTAAAAGTCTGCTGGAAATCAAATCATCCATATTTCATATGTATCTAGTATATTTCTACTCAGAACGATTCTGATGAATTTCAATTTATAATACAGCCCAATTTAGAGTAACGTCTACCATTTCGTGACCCATTAACCGTCATAAGCACCTTAGAAATAGGTTCTGCATCAGTATCTTAGAGAAAAAGAAATACATCTCCCCATCTTTCAAAAAAATACATTAAATTACTATACAATTGAGAAAAAATCGTATTGCACTGTTTAGAAACAGAAAAAGGGTGAATTCTCACCCCAAGAGCGTACCACGATTAAAAATTTAACACGACCCAATATCTTAGCCTGGTCTGTAGGTTGAGAAACGCTCTGTAAAGTGTTTACACACACAAAATTATTTATTTATTTATTTATCATAAGCGAGACAATATTCCACCGGTGTACAAAGAAAATATGATTAATTATAATTGTAAACGTATAAATTATGAAAATTTGTTTACCTACGTATAAAATTACAAATTACATCTATCAATCTGTACAGCCACGAATTTTCTCAACGGAATAAAAAAATTCGTGGAATTGAAAATTCTTTCTCAGATTTTTATCTTCAATTTTTTCACGTCCAATTTTCAATTTCTTTTCAAGATCGATGGAAAGGGTTGCCCGAGTCGCGGCACAATTATTTCTTTCTCCGAACCAAGAAATAAAAACGTGAAACTCGTTCAGCAACCTAGTGATTTTATAAAAATTCGTAACATCGCCAAGTGGGTCTGTAAGGCACAGGTTTATGGACGCAGTAGGTCGACTTCGTGTTAAAGGATTCTCAAGCAATCGGAAAAAACGGGTCGTAACTTTTAATTAAATCGGCTGCACGCTAGCTACCGGCTGCTTGTATCCGCGAAACCCAGGAAAGTTCGAGAGGAAATTAACGGAATGGCTTTTCGTTCTTTGTGTATCTTGATAAAGCTAGTCGATGGCAATTTCGTAACGAGAAATTCAGGTTGTCGGTGAAATTGATTTAACGATGAATCGCTGCCGCAATTATTGCTAAGCGCGATTGAAAGTTGTAGTTATTTTCTGTTTCCAAACAGGGGAGGAGGAAGACGTTTTAATCCTTACCAACTGTACGATTTTTCATTAGTTTGCGGAGAAAATTAATTAAACGGATGTCAAAGTTGCTTTTTTACGACTGGTATGATAAATATTTCTGTGTGCTCAACGAAAAGGGTTTGAAACAGGGTAAATAATTACACGCTTCGTATTTGATGTACAATTATTAACTCTGGAATTACTGGTAATTTAAGTATATTTATTTATACCGAAGAAATAAAAATTAAGGATGTGTATAAAAATACAGTTTTTATAGTCCACTTTTCCTTCACTTTTTTTTCAATTTACGCTCTTGAATTATTTTAAATTTCACGAGACTTCTGAAATATTTAGTGTTATCTTGGAAAGAAACAAGCAATTATAAATATTTATCTACGATTTTCTATCTACTTGGTTAATCCGTTTTTTACATCAAAAACAAGTTTCTTAATATATTCCGGTACTGAAAGAAAATTTTATCTACTCGGTTAATCCGCTTTTTACACCAGAAACAAGTTTCTCAATATACCCCGATACTAAAAGAAAATATTAATTACAATTGTAAACTTATGAAAATACAACTTGTAGAATTATATAATTATATAAAAATACAACTTATAAAAATTTGTCTACCCACGTATAAAATTACAAATCACATTTATCAATCTGCATTGTCACGAATCTTTTCAACGGAATAAAAAAATCTGTCGCGTTAAAAATAAAATCCGGTATTGAAAGAGAAACGAGAAGGACAAAATAAATAAAATTTTAACTAGACGAAAAATAACGTCAACGTGTTAACCCTCTGCAGCCCGAGTTTTGACTACTTATCATACAAAAAAAATGACGATTCGTTACAGTTTTTCGCTCTGATCAAAAAATGTTTAAACCAACAATTGTTTCAGATGGATCGTGGCACAAATACAATAATACAGTAATAAACTTGAATAGTACGGTGATAACTAAATGAAACAATTTTTTTTATTTATAGATACATTTGTTTCCGACTTTTAAGTCACACAAAGCCATAGAGAATTAATAATAATTCGAACGATTGGAGCATAGGAAAAAATCGCAGGTTCTACAGGACGATCGATATTTCCGGTCCATTTTTCGTTTCACCGGCATCAAATATTCGGTCGGATACTAAAAGGTGCGTGTAACTGCGGACAATGGCCCCGAACGACGAGTGCATTGAACCATCGAACGAAATAGGCGAAACCCCATAAAATTTGATACGAACATCTTTTGTTACAATTCCTCGGCCGAACGGAATTGAAATTTAGAAGGAATAACCTCCCTCGTTATTTTGCCCCATTACACGCCGGTGTTCCCTTACAAAATACACGCTGTACACACGGCGTTGCTCGGCCGTGGAAAATGCCGCGGAAGAAAAATTGCGTGGAACAATGAACGGAAAATTGCACGTTGCAGTGGACGCTCGAACGTGAGCCGCAGGATCGAACCGAATTGACGGAACTTGTAATAGGAAACGCGCACGATGAATAAAATCGAAGGATCCACCAGAATTGCTTCGTAATTATTATATTATCGTTGTACCGTAGAATTTTCGTTCCAATTTTAGATTGGGGATTTTAATGCGTTTGCGGGGAAATTTAACACGTTGAGCCCGGCGCCGAATTTGGTATCCTTTCCGTTGAGCCGGCAGCCGGTCNCTCAATATACCCCGATACTAAAAGAAAATATTAATTACAATTGTAAACTTATGAAAATACAACTTGTAGAATTATATAATTATATAAAAATACAACTTATAAAAATTTGTCTACCCACGTATAAAATTACAAATCACATTTATCAATCTGCATTGTCACGAATCTTTTCAACGGAATAAAAAAATCTGTCGCGTTAAAAATAAAATCCGGTATTGAAAGAGAAACGAGAAGGACAAAATAAATAAAATTTTAACTAGACGAAAAATAACGTCAACGTGTTAACCCTCTGCAGCCCGAGTTTTGACTACTTATCATACAAAAAAAAATGACGATTCGTTACAGTTTTTCGCTCTGATCAAAAAATGTTTAAACCAACAATTGTTTCAGATGGATCGTGGCACAAATACAATAATACAGTAATAAACTTGAATAGTACGGTGATAACTAAATGAAACAATTTTTTTTATTTATAGATACATTTGTTTCCGACTTTTAAGTCACACAAAGCCATAGAGAATTAATAATAATTCGAACGATTGGAGCATAGGAAAAAATCGCAGGTTCTACAGGACGATCGATATTTCCGGTCCATTTTTCGTTTCACCGGCATCAAATATTCGGTCGGATACTAAAAGGTGCGTGTAACTGCGGACAATGGCCCCGAACGACGAGTGCATTGAACCATCGAACGAAATAGGCGAAACCCCATAAAATTTGATACGAACATCTTTTGTTACAATTCCTCGGCCGAACGGAATTGAAATTTAGAAGGAATAACCTCCCTCGTTATTTTGCCCCATTACACGCCGGTGTTCCCTTACAAAATACACGCTGTACACACGGCGTTGCTCGGCCGTGGAAAATGCCGCGGAAGAAAAATTGCGTGGAACAATGAACGGAAAATTGCACGTTGCAGTGGACGCTCGAACGTGAGCCGCAGGATCGAACCGAATTGACGGAACTTGTAATAGGAAACGCGCACGATGAATAAAATCGAAGGATCCACCAGAATTGCTTCGTAATTATTATATTATCGTTGTACCGTAGAATTTTCGTTCCAATTTTAGATTGGGGATTTTAATGCGTTTGCGGGGAAATTTAACACGTTGAGCCCGGCGCCGAATTTGGTATCCTTTCCGTTGAGCCGGCAGCCGGTCAGCGATACAATGTTGTAGGGTATCGCCAAGAGAAATTATTCATAAATTATATAAAAAGGAAGGAGACGTGCATAAAGTCCGAAGGTATTGTTCCAAGTGTTATGATAACAATTAAAAACTATTTGGACCAAAGACAGCTACAAATATGACCAAAAAAGTTGTTACGTATTGTAATATGTGTAAAGATAAGCCGCATTTTTGTTCGGAATGTTTCAATAAATTTCATTAAAACTACATTTCATCACATTTCATTGAGACTATATTTATTTTTTAGCTTTAATAACGTCGGTCCCACGGACCGACGCCAGCCAAACGAAAATTCTAGTGCCGGTCCTCAGGGATCGACGTGTTAAGGGTGAAAAAGAACATATCAAATTCGTGACAATATATATAATATTAGTCCAGCAGCTTCTACGAATCGTAAAGACCAAGGAATTATAACTAGACTGAGGATAGGCCACGCCAAAATTACACACGCTTTTCTTATAACCAAGTCCAATTCAACGATGTGTGATACATGCAACGTGCAAATCTCCGTCCAACGTATATTGGTTCAATGCTCCAAATATAGTATTAAAAGGACACTATATAAGATATGAAACGTGGCAGGTAGGCTCCAAAATGCGGATGCATGCAGAAGAATCTTATCCTTCCTAAAAGATACTGATATCTACCACAAAGTTTAAAACATGATGATACAACAGTCCCAAAGGGAATGTGGTCGCTCATAACCAGTTATGGTGAATGTGACCTAAAGCATTCAATTAAAAAAGAAAAAAAAGAAACAAAAATGGAAGTTACAGGGTAAGTTTTGGAGTGGCAATTTTTTTTTTTTATTATTTTAAATCGGTGGATTGTAATTTTAGTTGGTATTTAGGGTTAGTATGTTTGTTAAAGAAAATTGATGTGGATTTATGATATTAGTAATGATAGTAAGGTATCATTTCAGAGCTTATGTGAGATCCAGTCATCTCATTTGTTAATAATAGTGCTAGGAATGGAAGTAATAGGGTAAGTTTTGGAGTAAGGATTTTTTTTTTTTTTTTTTTATTTTAAATCGGCGGATTGTAATTTTAATTGGTATTTAGGGTTGGTATGTTTGCTAAAGAAAATTGATGTGGATTTATGATATTAGTAATGATAGTAAGGTAACATTTCATAGCTTATGTGAGATCCAGTCGTTTCATTTGCTAATAATGGTGATAGGAATGGAAGTAATAGGGTAAGTTTTGAAGTGGCGATTTTTATTTTTTTTTTTATTTTAAATCGGTGGATTGTAATTTTAATTGGTACTCAGGGTTGGTGTGTTCGATGAAGCAAATGGATGTGGATTTATGATATTAGTAGCGATAGTGAGGTAACATTTCATAGCTTACGTGAGATCGAGTCGTCTCATTTGCGAGGTCATCGCACCCGGAATTACTTTATGCAAAAATATACCGAAAATGTAAAATGGAATTTGTAAGCTCTGTTGGTGAAATAAGAATTTCTATAGAGATTCTACGTTTTTTACTGTAGTTTCAAAAATATGAATTTGTATTCAAATTCACAGTGTGATGATTATTTTGTTCGTGTTTCGGGAAACTTGCAACAAAAAAAAGAAAATGTGTTTTTCACCCTCTGTAATGGAAATTTTGTTTGCTTCTCAGAAAAAAAAAATTATGCGGTAATAGATTGCAGTTTTTCAAATTAATCTAAAAATTTTGAACTAATAATTAGCCTTGTGGATACCAGAATAACGATACAATAGTAATAAAGTAATTTCCAGGTTTCACGGCGTTATAGGGAGTTAATAAAAAATCTTTAACGACTGGTACATAAATAAAATTTCTTATTTTAACGTACTTGAGTAATCAAATTTTTTTATTGCTCCTATATAATCATTATTGCTGAAAGATACTTGGGAAAATAGTTATATGGTCTTTTAAAAGAAAAATATTGTACTTCATTTCCTGAAACATGTACAGAATGACACAATATCATCCCATCACGCGATATAAGAAATGTTTTACAGTAAATTACGTTGTGCCAGGGAGAAATTTTATGGTCAACATGACTCTGTCGGCGATATTATCACTTTGAAGATACGAGGAAGTCATACGTTCATTTTTCTTCTCCGGTACACCTGTACGCTCCTTTTTTTTTTGTTTAATTTACAGCTCGCACATGGCCGAGCCAAAAGACTTATACAATTTACTATGCTGCTAAAAATTAATTTAATAATAAAATCTAATAATAGTATATTAAAATTAGTATATTAAAAAGCTAACAATAGTATATTAAAATCAGTGTATTAAAAATCTAATAATAGTATATTAAAATTAATATATTAAAAAGCTAACAATAGTATATTAAAATTAGTATATTAAAAAGCTAACAATAATATATTAAAATTAGTATATTAAAAAGCTAATAACAGTATATTAGAAAGCTAATAATAATGCATTAAAAAGATTCCCTGACACAATAAATTATTACCTTCAAAATTTAGTAATCAATGCGACGAATTAATTAGTTAATATAAATGAACACCAGAAATATTTCATCTTTATTTTTGACCACTGGGTCATGAAATACAATAGATAAATAGCTCATATTACTATGCATAAAAGCATGGACCGTACAAGGTACGGAGCTCAGCGTCAAGGGGTTAATTAGGTTACCATCGACAAGCAGTGACCAGCTTCCTACCACTCGACTATCAACTCCGGCCGACCCGACTTCACCAACAGAAGTGTATTTATTTCAGTCACTGGAAACCACGTTTCACATGTTACGACCTAATTTTAAAACAATTTGTAAAAATGTCGATTTGATATCCTCCAGCTATGCACATTACGTTGTTCCGAATTTTTTTTCGTCATTCTAACGAAGTACCTTCGTCTGACGCCGTTTATACAAACAAGCGGCCCTATTTGTTAAACGAGAGATGGATGAAGGTGATGGCAATAGGTATGTTGAAAAACATAAAAAATATTATACGTATGAATCAAACGAAAGAAACTTTTGGGACCGATATAATAAACACCTTTCATACGCACGAGATATCGATACCGCTGAAGAAAATTGCGTTACAGCGCGATAGATGCAACGTAAAAATATAATTTTGAGTACGGACGAGAGCTAATGGCACGTGGAATGATCGGTAAAAATTTCAGACCAATCGATCGTGCAGCTTTTGAGATGTTATTTATGTCGGGTGCAAAACGTACGTTTCGAAAGAAACGTGTTGGTTTTTAACGAGGAAGTCGATTATAATAGGGCAGTATGGAATTTACTCTCTGACTTTGAATCTCTGTAGTTAATTTGAAATTTACTGTTAGAAGATCGCTCATGGTGCATCCATTCGCGCATACTCGGATACATGGTATTAATTATAGCTTCTATACGGTGCTCCGATGCATCGTTCTAGAATCGTCATAATTTTGTTACTTCTACGAGTTCAAGTATATAAGTTTAGAAAAACGCAAAAAAATTGTTAAAAAATGGAATAAAAAAATTAATTTTTGTATCTTAACTGAATTAAATGATAAATGAAATTGAAAAAAATTAACTGAGAAAAATGAATATTTTTACCCTGACCGAATTAAATGATAAATGAAAATTTAAAAAATTAATTTTTTTACATTAAACGAATTAAATGATAAATGAAACTGAAAAAAAATAATTTTTTACCTTAACTAAATAAAATGATAAATGAAACTGAAAAAAATTAATTATTTTACCCTAACTGAATAAAATGATAAATGAAACTGAAAAAAATTAATTTTTTACCCTAACTAGATAAAATGATAAATGAAACTGGAAAAAATTAATTTTTTACCTTAGCCAAATTAAATGATAAATGAAACTACAAAAAAATTAATTTTTTAACCCTAACAGAATCAAATCTTTCAGTACGACACAATTAATTTGAGAATATCTCTGTAAATATCAAGTTAAAACTCTATCTCTTCCCATGCTCCGTTCAAACTCGACAAAAAATCTTAAACATCCTGTTTAAAACATTTAAAGTGTCCTTTTTGTACCTTGATAAAAAAAAAAAAAACAAAGCAGCAAGACGATTGCAAGAACCGTGCTTGTTCCTGGAAACCATGAAACTTCTGTTTGAAACATTTTTTTTTTACATTGAATAATTTACGAGTTACTTGAAGTCGTCGCGTTAAGAAATTCACCCTGTATATTCAGCACGTCGTTTTCGTTATTGTTCTCGGTCCCGTATATCAGATACTCGTTTCTTGCTGCTATAAACAACTAACATGTGCACGGCAAGAAACAAGAGGTGCTTACATAAAATGACTGTTGCATAGGTATAACGGATCGGTTAATGCTTCCGTCTCTCGTACACGGTGAAAGCAGCATAAAGGGGATCGAGTAATTTTTTTTTTCCTCTTTCATTCTTTTTTTTTTTTTTTTTATACGCTGTTCTTGGTCTCCGAGAGGCACGGCGTCGTTTCACAAAGATTTCGGTATGAAAGGAAAACTTGGCGATCGAATGTACTTCGGTTTTAATTGAAAATATTGAAACTTCATCCCTCCCCGTTAAAAGGGGGAGAAATTGTTGGAGTGGTTCAAGAGATGAAACTCGGATCGCTTTCAGAGATTTTTCGTGTCCTTGATTCGACAACTTTAGCCTTGTATAGAACAGGGTCGGTATTGTTCTACAATAAAAAGAGCTATCGATTGTGAGAAGTTTGTTTGAACCGAGCTGACCTACAACCCTGCAACCGTTTTAGATGTTTACTTGAACCCAACTTTTATTCAACATTTAAACCTGTCTCTCTGAATTTTATTTTAAATCGTTCCGTACTTAAACTGATCAATTATACTAATTATACTTTAGTATCGAAGCGCTTGAAGTTTTGGATTTTAACACGTTAACAGGTTGACTGCCATCCCGAAATCGCATATTTTGCTCAGGACATTTTTGATTCGCTAATAAAAATTTTTAATCGTTCAATAGTGCACGCTTTATTTCAAAGTATTCTCTAACAGCGATAATCGTGTTAAAAATTCATTAACCCTGTCGGCAGTCTACTCCACGGACTTTTAGGCAATATTTTGCAATCACAATACTTTGAAAAAAATGCTGCAGTTTTTAGAATGATTTTTTATTAACGAGAATTAACTCAAGAACTTAAATAACTTCAATGTATCATAAAATAAATTCAGATTCAAAATATACAGTTTGGTTGACATTTTTATTTCATAACATAAACGGCAAAAAATCATTTTGATGAAATTTTTGTAGAAATGTATTAAACATCGATTAATAAATCCGGTGGCCCCCATGGCAGTCAACGTCTTAAATGTGTAATTGCGGCGTCGCTCCGAAAATGTACACATTGCGCGTGGTCAATCCTCTTTTGTATGAAGATTTTTCTAGGCGTTAAATAAGAACTCTATTTAATAAAACAATGTTTCTTCTAACAAGCGGCGTTTATAGTTTTAATATTAAAAGATATTTATATAAAATTCTATTAATTATATAAGTAACACCAAGTCATCAGATGAATGCCGGATATATCCGGCGCTCGTACACACAGGTCATTAGATGGATGCCGGATATATCCGGCGCTCGTACCGAAAGGGTTAAATCATTTAGCTCCTTTACAATATCGAATACAGAATCCATCCAAACGAGACCAACCCGCATCGATGTAACTGCTGTTACTTTCGTGATAAAAAAATAAAGAAACAAATAAAAACGAGTACATCCGTGATGAACGAAAATCGTCAAACAACCAACGATGCCAAAAATGACAAAAAATTTCATTACGTTGGAAATAATTATTGAATCAGGAGAAAAAGACTGAAAGACTCGACACGATTCCACGACGGCAGTTAAAGCGTTCGTTTCATGAATTTTATAAAAGTTGGTCGGTGGCGGTGTTGCTATGGCCAGAAACGATCGTTCACCGTGAACGACGATCATACTTTTGCCGTCCGCAATTTCCGATTCCTCGAGGAGGAGGTACATAAAACCGTCGCCGGTCCACTTGACTTATTTACTCTCGTGGTCGGCGTTGCATTTATCCAGGAATGAACAAACGGAAGGAGACAAGCACCGGGGGCACAATAAACCAGCGGGGCCAAGCATCGGGACCGATGTTATATCGGAAAGTTCTGACAAGCGCTGCTGGACGCTTTTAAAGGGGAAAAGTTACATCGAAAATAGCCGATCGCCGAGCAGACGGCCGGGCTAGGTTAATCCTCTGTGTCGGAGCCCTGTGTGACTTTGACACGGTCTCGGCCGACGGAGAGAAAGGGATGAAAGGTAGTTAAAAACGTCTCGCGACTGCTTTATAATTTTCAAGGGACAGGCATTTTTTTTTTTTTTTTTTTTTTTTTTTTT
>SMSQ01012646.1:2324-37977 GCA_019453375.1 Ctenoplectra terminalis | reverse complement strand
ATTATTTATGTTAACAACTACTGAGGAGTCACAGTTTGTTGTATAATTTGGTTTCTTATTAGATTGCATTCCGATAAATAATAAATATTCAGCTCCAACCGGTCGCCAGCGTATCGGTGAAATTGAATTTCGCGGGCTGAAGGAAAAAGAAGAAAAAAAAGTCTGGCTGGCCGCTTAACGCGTTAAATATTTTTTAATGATCGTGTGAACGTGTCTTACTACAATGCTCACCTGACGTTCTCGTGCCTTTGAATGTAAATTTTGTGGAACATTGTATCCTTCGGTTTGCCAGCGATGTCGGCTTTCATCTCCATGGCTACGTGGCGGGGCAGCACGCTCAATAAAAGTCGTTCCTAAAAGAAAGCGGACAAGGAAAAAAAAAAAAAAAAAAAAAAGAAATTGGAGAAAATTTGTCGTCGGTGGTTGTGCAGAGCATCGTTTAGAGGTTTAGGGGTTGGAGGGATGGAAAACACGGAATGCAATTTAGTCGTATCGTATGGGAATTCGTGGCTCGTGTCGTCGCATGTTTCGCGGAACTGTGCTTCAAAATTGCCGGCTCTGAAACGTTTCTTCGGGTCGTTTCCGAGTGTCGGCGACAGCTGGAGAACACTTCCGGTTCGTCGTTGAGAAATTGTTACGCTGTTGGGGGTATACTATTTTTGTCTTCGTGGAATGATTAATCGTTTTATTGGGTTTGCAGGAAAATGAGAGTAATCGTGTGACTGTGAGAATCTGTAATTTCTAGCAATTATTATTATTGCATTCATAAAAAATAATATTAATTGTGCGATAAATTTCGAGCAAATTTGAAATTTTCTTTTTCGAGAAATCACCACACTTTAATTATTATTATTAAGAAAACGAGAATTTCTAAATTATTTTAAATTTGTCACAGAATTAATACTATTTTCTATGAATGTAATAATAATTATTATTAGACATTAGAAATTCTCCTTCTTGAAAAATACCATGATTCAATAATTTTAGGAGTACGATAGTAATAATAATTATTAATGCATGGTAGTTTCTTCAGAAAAGAAACTTTCTAATTTATTTCATATTTGTCACTCAACTAATACTTCTTTTTATGAATGAATATTATTATTAGATCCAGCTTAAAAAATACCATGCTTTAATAATAATTTCATTCGGAAGGAATTCATTCGCAAAAATTTTGACTCAAGACTATGGTCAGAAGGGTTAAATATAGCCGAACTCTGATTCAGTCTTGTAATTCCATTGCCAAGCATGGTACCATTCCTTCGACAGCTCGATCTCCTAGTATTACCAGCAACGACTTGCCAAATTCCCTCTAGTATTAGTGCCAGCTGGTTAATTAACCATGTTATGCCAGAAACTTGCCTGTGCACCTAATAAATCCCTGCACCCAAGATGCCATTCACCTAATCACACATCCCTGAAACCCTTCAACTACCATACTATTCCCAACTTTAAGCACCAACTTAGCTTTCAATCAAATTTCACTTATTTTCTACTGGAAACATTTATTTAATTCGTACAACTCAACCATATCTTTTAATTCAGTGTACTTCGTGGAGTTATGGTTGATTTTTTTTATTTTTAAATCGTAGATCGTAAATTTAATTATCTAAATTGAGAAAAAATAATATCACTGTTTGTTGTAATTTCGTATTTTATTGAAAGTAACTGGAAAATTGAATATTTCGAGTCGTTTTACTTAAAATTAGTCTGTGCAATTTTTTTATTTCTTTTTGTAAAGTGTATTTGCAAGGTTTTTGATATTATAGTAAACAAAATTTAAGTAGAAAATTATTAATAGTTTGTAATTTTGTTTTATTTTACGTGCGTTCTTTCCAATTTTCTACTTTTCACACTGGAACTATCAAAATGATCGGAACGAGTCACTAGTAATTTTTCATAGAAATTTTATAAATTAACTACGGTTCTCTGATCTCCTAAAAATCGTAAAAAATGTAATTTCAGACACCTTTCTTTTTTATTTTTTCTTGACTCGTACCTCTAGTATTAAATTTCTCTTAAATCCATAAAAAATCCCCAGTATAGTTACAAGAATCTAGTAACTAAGAATTGACTTAACTTTGTCTGTTTCTGCGCGTACTTCAGAGTACCTGAACGAATTTTTTCGTTACATTTTTCAACGAAACGTCCAATCGTAATTATTATACAATTAATGTCAGTTTTTACGAGCGTAATTGGAGGATCGAGCGATCAGCAGACCCACGAATCCAGGAATGGCACCATGTGGCCACCAGTGGGTCATTTCTTTCCTAAACGAGCAAACTGCGTGACCGTTGCTGGTTATAACTGCTCGTTTTTTTTTTCTATATATATATATATATTTTTTTATTTTACGACCACCGGTTTGCATGAGTTTCGCGTATACCGATCGGATTTATGTGTTCGTTAGTATGCAGTTTCAGTTTTGTCGCGGTACGATGTTCTGATACGCTGGGAAAATTGCGAGAATGGTAATAATATCAAAGAGTTACTCGGTTTTACAATATCTGAGATATTTAGGCTGGAATATTCGATATTTGAAATAGTTACTAGCGGATTGTATATCGATAGTTTGGGGAAATTTGGTTCCACTGTGTGCAAAGTGGAAATTCATTTTTCGTGGCAATAATTATTTTTTAATTTATATTATGATTGGTGAAAAATTAATATTTATTTTGTACCAGAGAGTCTGTCGTGTCGGTGATCTTCTAGTGAAAATTTAAGTTTGTGTTTAGTTACTGAACTCTTGTAAGCTCTGTCGTGTTCTGGTGATGTTCTAGTGAAAATTTAAGTCCGTGTCTAGTTACTGAACTCTTGTAAGCTCTGTCGTGTTCTGGTGATCTTCTAGTCAAAATTTAGTATTCTGATAAAAATTCTAGAAAAATATAGTGTTCTAATAAAAATTTTAGTTACTGAACTCTTATAAACTTAGTCGTGTTCTGGTGATCTTCTAGTCAAAATTTAGTATTCTAATAAAAATTCTAGAAAAATATAGTGTTCTAATAAATATTCTAGTTACTGAACTTTTATAAACTTTGTCGTGTTCTGGTGATCTTCTAGTAAAAATTTAGGTCCCTGTCTAGTTACTGGACTCTTATGAACTAAATCCCCCATTTTAAAAATTGCATTTTTGTTCAGAATTGCACTAAATTCCCAAAGTATGAAAAAAAAATAAATAAATAAATAAAGTTTTCTATCGAAATTCTACTTTTTCATACTAAATTATTACTATTCTTTTTTTTTTTCGCGTGTCTGTGTGTGTGTGTTTTAAGTCACATGCATCTTACAACGTTATTAGTGACCACTTTGAATTTATTCGGTAATATAAGACAAGTCTACAGAAGATGAAAAATACCGATAAGTTTCAGAAAATTCAGAACCCTTCCTAAACATATGAACAAATATTTTAGGATAAAAATCGACATTCAAGTGTCCATCGACCACGATTTCATTCCGCCATTTTGAATCGGCTCTGAATACCGATCGATCACACAGGTAGCCGCCAAATTCAATACGCCAAGGCAACAAAGCGCAGGAACTAATTGACACTTCATGACAGTCAGATTATACGTAGTGTTGCGTGGCTTCCAATACCAAATGGCGTCTGTGACCAGCGTTTGCATTAGTGGATGACGACCGATTCGAAATTACAGGTGACACAGGTGCTCGCAACCTGTTGTGTTAGCCAACCTGATCGATTTATCTGGGGTCGAATTAGCTGCTGGAAAGGGCTGCTGTAATTTCAGATTCTGCGGCACGTAGGATATCGGGACTGACGATAGGGGAAACCAAAGCTGTAGGGTAACGATCGGTTTTGAATATTTCATAGCTTCGATGGAAATCTAGAGATGAATCGTGGAAAGTTGGCGAGGCGAGACGAAACGTATTGGTTTGGTTCGATTTCGGATTGTGATTCGTGAATGAGGTGTCTTGTGTTGATGAAAAATTTCATAAATCCCTAGGATTCTTTGGGATTATTTTTTTTCTTAGGTCACTATTTGGGAAATTATTTAAAAATCTCTAGGATTATATTTTCTTTTTAGGTCACCATAGGGAAGCTATTTAAAAATCTCTAGGATTCTTTAAAATTATTTTTTTTCTTAGGTCATTATGAGGAAATTATTTATAAATCTCTAGGATTCTTTAGAATTATTTTTTTTGGGGTGTCGCTATGGGGAAATTATTTTAAAATCTCTAGGATTCTTTAAAATTATTTTTTTTCTTAGGTCACTATGGGGAAATTATTTAAAAATCTCTAGGATTCTTCAGGATTACTTTTCTTGGAGGGTCGCTAATGGGGGAATTATTTTAAAATTTCTAGGATTCTTTAGAATTATTTTTTTGGGGGAGTCGTTATGGGGAAATTATTTAAAAATCTGTAGAATTCTTTAGGACCATTTTTCTTGCACCACGATGTGGGAATTATTTTTAAATCCCTAGAATTCTTTCCAACTATTTCTCTTTTCCTTACACCACGATAGAAAATTCTTCAAAAATACCTAGGATTCCATGCCACTGTTTCCTTTATTTTACGTCACCACACTGAAACTATTTTAAAATTCCTAGAATTCCCCGCAGCTGTTTTTCATTTTAAACCGCATTAAAAAAATTACTAAAAAATTCGTACCGACGCTACAACTAATCACGATCAAAGTATACCGACTTGAGCCAAAAATAAGATAAAAATTTCAGATATTTGAAATACAAAAAATATGGAACGGTAGAGAAACGAATCTACATTCACGTTCTTCACAAGGATTAATTAAAAATCTTCAAAGATCCATCGTTTCAATGGTACAAAAATTTTTATGAGAAATTGCGAACCCAGTTCCAATGTTAATCAAATACCAGTGGAATGATAACTTGTGAAAAAAAATCTCAGGATTTCGCGATCGGTAAAAAGAGACGACAATTAAAAGATCTCGATCAGGAAGTTCCATCCAAACGAGAAAAGCGACGCAGGCTGATTTTATTGTTTTCCCTGGCGGGCAGGATTGGAAAGCTTTCACCAGCGGGGAAGGCTTTAATTTCGTCCCAAGGAAATTCCATCGCTGGCGAACGAAATTTAATTTCGTTAAGGAGAGAGTAATTCAGTTCCCTTCGTGAAAACAGGAGAAATTGATTTTCTAATTTACCGGTCTTCCAATCCCACCTCCCATAGCCTTCTTTATCTTCCTTACTGTTTCTCTCTCTCTCTCTCTCTCTCTCTCTGTGTGTCTGTGTATTTGGCAAAACTCGAGATTTCCTGCTGACGAATTGAATATTAAAGTTTCGGGCTGCCTCCGTCTGCTCGAAGGATACAACCACTTTTTAAAATTTAATTCCAAGTAAGGAAACTCTGTTTTGGACAGGATTTATTTAGGATTTATTTAAAAGAATTTTTATTCGGTTTTTTTATGAAGAAAAATCACTGGAAGCACTATTTTGGACAAATTTAATTCAGGATTTATTTGCAAGAATTCTCATTCAGTTTTCCTTAAAAAAAAAAATTATTCGAAGCATTATTTTGGAGAAATTTAATTTAGGATTTATTTGCAAGAATTCTTATTCAGTTTTCCTTAAAAAAAAAAATTATTCGAAGCATTATTTTGGAGAAATTTAATTTAGGATTTATTTGCAAGAATTCTCATTCAGTTATCCTTAAAAAAAAAAAATTATTCGAAGCCCTATTTTGAACAAATTTAATCTAGGATTTATTTACAAGAATCTTTATTTAGTTCTTCTTAAAAAAAAATTACTCAAAGCACTATTTTCAATAAATTTAATTTAGAATTTATTTACAGGAATCTTTATTCAGTTCTTAAAATAAAAATTACTCCAAGCACTATTTTCAATGAATTTAATCTAGAATTTATTTTCAAAGATCTTTATTCAGTTCTTCTTAAAAAAAAAAATTATCCGAAGTACTATTGTCAATAAATTTAATCTAGAATTTATTTACAAGAATCTTTATTCAGTTTTTCTTAAAAAAATCAATATTTAAATAAAAATCCGTCGAGGAATTAAAGGAAAAAAGTTGATTCAGTATTTATTCGAAGGACACAACGTATATATATATATATATATATATATATAATTCTACAGATATAATTGAATATCTGAGATAATTAAAACTAGGTGTCCATTAGCATGAGTTTACTGATAACCAAAATTTCGCTGGCTATGGAAACTCTGAATTCGTGGAACTCGTGCAAGCAAGTGCATGGTTGCGCGATTACAGTGCAGTGTCAGGCAACGTGCACGACATTGGCTTATAGTTGGCGGCTTATCAGTCCGCCACGATGCACACGCATGACTTGGCTCGTGCGATGTATCCATAAAGTTTCCGTCGCATCCCACCGGAGAAGCTTGTCTGTACGCCAACTCGTTTTCCCCTCGTTCCCCTCAAGACTACGGTCGCACGCGTTTAATGCATGCCAAAAGGCAGCCACCTTTCAACAGAGATAAGCTAACGCCTTCCCTCTCTGTGGTTCTCTAGTGTTTTCTTTAACCAGGCCACAATCTTAGGATTTTTTATTTTCTCTACTTTTTTTTTTTCTTAACATAATCGCGGTCTCGTTTTACTGAAAAGATTTTTGTTTGAATTTTTTTAAGGTAATTTTGTGCTAGGGGGTTGATTCGCGATAACGGGGTGCGCTAGTGAATTTTAGTTTAGGGATTTTGGTTTCTTTATTGATGGAGAAGTTTGGTTCGACAGTTCGGTTTGATTGTGTTTTGTGTAGATGGAATTATTTATTTATTTTTTCTAATTGTGCAATTAGGAGTCAGTAGATTTTGGTTACATATTGTTGATTTATAGGATTGGGACTTTTAACGTGGGTCTGAATTATTATCAAATGTATCTAATACTGATCCTTCGAATTGGGTATTTTAATATAGATCTAAATTATAGTCTAATGGATGCAATGTGAATTTTTAGGATTGGGGTACTTAATGTGAATCTGCATTACAGTTGAATGGGCCCAATAAGGTTCCTCTGGATTGGATTTTTTAATACAGATCTAAGTTCTAGTCAAATGGATCCAATATAAATTTCTAAGAATCTAAATTTCTCTTAAGCTGGATTTGCATTACACTTAAATGGGCCCAATAAGGGTCCTCTGGATTGGATTTTTTAATATAAATGTAAATCATAGTCAAATGGATCTAATATGAGTTTCTAAAAGTGGGTCACTCAAGCTGGACTTGCATTGCACTTAAGTGGGCCCAATACGGGTCCTCTGAATTGGATTTTTTAATATAAATATAAATTATACTGAAATTGATACAACATTAATTTCTGGAAGTGGGTCACTTAAGCTGGATTTATATTACACTTAAATGGGCCCAACATAGGTCCCTTGAATTGGTCTCTTAATATTCTAAATATTTTAATTTTTATTATTTAATATATTTTCCATAAAAAAAGAAAGAATGTAAGGACCCAGATAGCTCGAAAGGAATTCAGTAGACATCTAATTTCCGAGGTGGTTAACCGACCGCATTATTTTTAGCGGCCACGCGAAATAATTGTTAGGAACCGCCGGAAGTCTATTAAAGATAACGGCTTATCAGGCATCGCTTATAATTCCAGCGAACATTCTACCCGTGACCAGGTCCATTGTGCGGTTTAATCAGGTATCCGTGACCTGCCGCGATAGCAATCGGCCACTCTCCAAGCTCGCTTGTTTATCAACCCTAATGTCCCTGCCTACCTTCGTTTGTTTCCCTTGTCCCTAGCTAAACGCCTCTCGAATTGAGATCCATTGAATACTTGTTCGAGTCATCGTCGTATCTTTGCATTTAGGAATTTTTTTATATTTTTCTCTAGGTTTTTAGGGAAAATTCTGTACAGGAACTTTTTAAAATAAACCTAACTTTGTGGGGAAAAATTTGTATAGGAACTTTTCTAGAATTGCCTCTAGGTTCATAGGAAAATACATAGAGAAAGTTTCCTAGAATTTCACCTAGGTTTGTTAGGGAAAATTCTAAATAGAAACTTTTTAAAATAAACCTAGCTTTGTGTGAGAAAATTTGTAGAGGAACTTTTCAAGAATTACCCCTAGATTCATAGGAAAAATACACAGAGTAACTTTCCTAGAATTTCACCTAGGTTTGTTAGGGAAAATTCTAAATAGAAATTTTTTAAAATAAACCTAGCTTTGTGGGAAATAATTTACATAGAAACTTTTCAACAATTTCACCTAGGTTTTTAGTGAAAGTTCTGTTGAGAACCTTCCTAAAATCTACTGAAGTTTATAGTGAAAAAATTTACATAGAAGGTTTCTAATAATTTCTCCTAGTTTTTTTAGGNATTTTTTAAAATAAACCTAGCTTTGTGGGAAATAATTTACATAGAAACCTTCCAAGAATTTCACCTAGGTTTTTAGTGAAAGTTCTGTTGAGAACCTTCCTAAAATCTACTGAAGTTTATAGTGAAAAAATTTACATAGAAGAAAATATTCGATTAGAATCCCTATCGGATGTTTCCAGACAAGAGTTCTATTTTCCACGGTACATGGTGCTTGATTTGAAGAAGCAAAGATTGCTCAGCGTTTAATATTTAACGAACTGTCGAATGTTTGCTTGATCGTTCTGCGATATTGCAGAACGAAACGCGGGTGTCTAGGGATTTTCTTGTGTAACGGTTATGTAAACATGCCACGATAAGTTGCAGTTCTTGCGAATGGTTCAGTTTACATAGCTTCAATGAAACTTCCGCGACTGTTTGCTAAATCCCGATGCACAGCGTCGCTTTCCTCGCTGTTTCATGTTTTTCCACCGCGAAAATTGTTACGAAATAATTCCACCATTGCTCCAGGCATCCAAACTCCCTATTAATAGAAATCCCTATATCTCACGGAATTATTATCATCAACCGTCAACCTAAAAACTACTAGTTGCAATAATTTTCCATTTATAAATTATTACCATGTTACATTTCCAATCTACATGTTTTAATGGCGTTATGAATTATTGAATCAACCAAAATTATTCTAGTAACACGATACGTCGAATGATAAACGAGCTATAATATTAGTCGGGCACATTTCGTGGACAATTTCGTGCACGTGGCCGGTGATTATATTAATAAACAATTAGGCAAGTGCATTAATTAACGGCGTGGCCGAGCAGAGGGCAGCTTCGATGATTAGAATTTCGTTAGGTTGTTTCCCCGATCAAACTCACCCTGGTTAAATTCGTTGCTAGTAACTGACCAATTTTCTGTCCTAGTAATTTTAATCGGCGCACATGTGGCAGTAGTTGGACCAATTATAAACTAACCGCGGCTCGAAATAATTGGAAAAAAAAATTATTCCAACTTTTTACTTTGGTGTTTTTAAAAATTGGTAATTTTTAGTTGAATCTTTTAGGTACTTTTTATCCGCCAGTGGACGAATAAATAAAAAGATGTGAGTTTGCAGACTATATATTTCTTAACGAATAATAAAAATTTGTATTGTAAAATACGAACTTCATGAATTCATAGGAAATTTGAAAATTGATGTAGAAGGGAAACTTTTTTCGGGGCAATTTCATGCATAGTGGTAAAAATTGGTTCGTGGGGGATTTTCATTAATTGGACAAACAGCGCTGCGGTTGTTAGTGGTGTAAGAGAGGGTATGGCGGTTTCCGGTCACAGAATGAAATTCCAGAGACGGTTCACGTACGTACCTGTTGCTGATTTTCTCTTTGCGTGGTTAGACGAGCCTCGACGCATTGTCTAGTCTCGAGGAAGGCCTGCCTCTGCGCCAGTTCTCGAGGATGGTGCGTCAACACTCCAGCCATGTTTGTTCCTCCCACCACTACGATGGAACTTAGCAACTGGAATGAAAAAAATTGAACATTTAGTGCTTTCATAGATTCCTCAAAATATTCCTGAATCTCTAAAAAATTCTACAGATTGGAAATTAATTCTATTTTAACAATATCCCATAGTTTTTCAAACGCGTGCAAATTCTAAATTTCAAAAACTCCCTAAAATATTCTCTAGATTCACTTCTTGCACAATAATTCCCCATTCTTTGAAACAATTCTCCAACATCCCACGAATTCTCAAACCCACGCAAACTCTAAATTTCAAGAATTAAAAATCTTCCCCAAAATATTCCCTAGATTCACTTCTTCCACAATAATTCTCCATTCTCCAAAACAATTCTCCAACACCCCATAATTTCTAAAACCCACTCAAACTCGAACCTCCAAATTTCAAAAATTAAAAATCTTCCCCCAAAAATTCCCTAGATTCACTTCTTCCACAATAATTCCCCACTCATGGAAACAATTATCCAACATCCTATAATTTCTCAAACCCACGAAAACTCAAAATTCCAAAACTTCCCCAAGATATTCCCTAGATCCACTTCCACAATAATTCCCCGTTCTCCAAAACAATTCTCCAATATACCACAAATTCTCGAACCCACGAAAACTCAAAATTCCAAAACTTCCCCAAGATATTCCCTAGATCCACTTCCACAATAATTCCCCGTTCTCCAAAACAATTCTCCAACACCCCACAAATTCTCAAATCCACGCGCATTCCAAATTTCAAAAATTAAAAAGCTTCCCCAAAATATTCCCTAGATTAACTTCCTCCACAATAATTCTCCGAAACAATTTTCCAACATTCCACAAATTCTCAAACCCACGCAAACTCAAACCTCCAAATTAAAAATATTTCAGAACTTCCCCAAGATATTCCCTAGACTCACTTCCACAATAATTCCCCATTCTCCGAAACAATTCTCCACCACCTCATAATTTTCCATCCCAAGTCTCCACTCCGAAAACCCTATAATTTCTCGCACATAATTCACCAGAATATTCCCCAGTCTGCCGAACAATTCCTCCGATCCTCAACAGTTTCCAATTCCACTAATATCCAAACGATTCCTTCTCCACGGTCTCCGGCACGATCTGAAGCCCGACGAAATTTCACATAATCCCTAGACCAAGCGCAACCCGTAAATGGCGATTAATATCGAAATGGAAATCCAAGGTAGCCAACGCGAGCGAGCAGTGTCGATTCGAAAGCGATGGTAGATCAAAGAGGTACGAGTTACATGAGCGGCAAGCGTTTCCTGTTCGGGCACAGGCATCGTTTTAATTAGAGTGGGCTTTGCAATTAGTATGCTCGCGTGTATCGGCCTGCATGGCAACTTAGTAAACTCAATAAGCCATTGCTTTGACGGGCCAAGGCTACTTTTCACCAACCAAATTTTGGTCTCAGAAATTGGCTATCTCCACTGTCACAGAAGTTGTTCCGTCGAAAACAGATTGCATAATTATCTTCTGCGTTATGCATTTATATACAGCGTTGCAGCTGGAACGGTGTTATAATCGGATTGAGGGTCTGTCTGTGCTTTAAAATGAGCTGAGAACTTGGAATAATGTAGAATATTTGTTTTCAGTCGATAAAATGAAAAATACTACTTTAATTTATGCATTTATAAATTTAAAAAGAAATTAATAAATTATAACGTGGAATATTTGTTTGTAATCGATAAAATAAAAATACTAGTGTCATTTCTGAATTAAAACATTTTTTTTTAATTTATAAATCGTAATATAGAATATTAATTTTTAATCGGTAAAATAAAAATTCTACTGTGATTCATGAATTAAAAAATTTTTTATGAAATTTATAAATTATAATGTGGAATATTTGTTTGTAATTAATAAAATAAAAATACTAAATTAAAACATTTTTTAAAAATTTAGAAATCTCAGTAGTATTTTATATTTTATTGATTATAAACAAATATTCTACATTATTCGCAAAGCAATTTAATTTAATTGAACAATTTTACAAAACACTGATATTATAAGAAATATTATTATAGGACAATAATTAAATTAGGTAATAAAAAATTCCAACTAAAAATATCAAGATACGATAATTGAAATTCTCAGAAAATTGAAATTTGTAGCTTGAAAAATTGGAAGGTTAACCAATACTATTAAAAAACTTGAATTATTTCAAAATTACTTAAATCTTCCTGACTTATATTTTATTCATTTTGATAAACGATGTACATTTTTGACAAATAAATGTACATTCAGTTGTTCCAAGATGAAATTCCATCTAGGGTGGATCGATAAGAGGTTTTAGGGAAGGTTAACACCATTCTTATCTGAAGCAAGCTTTAGTTTTAGGGCCTTCTGCTTCAATTCTTGATCCCTTTCTTCCACTTTGATAATCTGGTGTTAGAGTTTCCCTCCCTTAATCGCGTTATTCTCCGTTCTCACCCCAAATTGAATACGTCTGAGCCTTCTCGTCTGATCCCCTGTCAAAAGTCACTACAATTTTCTATCATTTCAATTTCTAACACGGACAATTAACCCTCTTATTAATATAATAATATTTTTACATTCCATCCGAAAATAGCGAAACGCTTAAAATTGCATTTTTTAAAATATTAGAATTAACATATTTCTTTTAAAAATAAATTAAATTTTTTTCAACCTCTGTTTATTATTATTATTATTATAAATCATATCTGTATCACTAGAATTCTCTATTATTTCAATTTCTAACCCAGACAATTAAACCTCTTGTTAATATAATAATTTTTTTACATTCTGAAAATTCCACGATACCTAAAATTGCATTTTTTAACATATTGCTTTTAGAAATAAATTAAATTTTTTTCAACCTTCGTTATTATTATAAATTATATTTTTATCACTAGAATTGTCGAAGCGAATATAAATTCTATAAGTTTACAACGGTGAATTTCTAGCTTTATTTTTCTCGCATCTTGCATATTTTTTAAACAGTTATTGTCTTGAAATTTTCTTTCCTAACGCTTCTAACTTAATAATTCGAGTAATTTATTCTCTTATTAAAATTCCAATTTCCATCCTAGCTCCATGCAGTCACCCTAGGGAGTATTTGGGGATATGCCGTGTCCTAACGTTTGGGACCGTGTAAAATTTAAAAATTACTAGAATATGGAATATAAAAGCACAGAAAGCATTAAAAATTGGTGAAATTTGAAATTGGACACTGCGGATTGTAAAAAATCACAGAAAATTGAAATTTGGCTTGAGAGTGTCCGAAAATTGGAATTTTTGAATAGTTTGAAAAGTTTAAGTCAATCGAATGTAAATGAGATGAAAAATTTGAAAATAATGTTTAAAAAATGTTTCAAAATTGGGAATTATTGATAACTAAGCCGAGGAAAGTTTAAGCCAGTCGAGTAAAAAAATTTGAAAATATTCTTTGAAAATTATCGTCTAAAAATTGGAGGATTAAAGAAATCGTATCACCGTCCGTTTCTTTAAACTGAATTTTATTCACCGATAAATATAATATATAACGCGGTTGAGAGGTCTCAAAGAAGTTTCCTAATCACGAAACTTATCCCCAACGGTTGCTGGTCAGGCGAATTGATCGGCAACCACCTGTAGGATCGCTCCAATCCCTTACGTGCGCTCCACTTTCCAACAAACTTCATCTTTTATCTACTTCCTTGAATTTTCTTCTTTTTTTTTTCTTATGAAACTATCCAAACCGTTCATCGCGAGTGAATAAATTATGTTTTAAGTAAAAAATTAGAAACTAAATTAAGAAAATATAATTCCAATCGTACTCTTTCTAAAAATATTATTTATTCTCCCATAACAGTAAAAAAAAAAAATAAAAATAGAGAAAATACAAGTGTAGAATTTTTATTATTAAATCTAATTATATATATATGTGTTTTTTAATCATTTCATTTTTGGTAACGAAGATAGGATGATAGAAATAATAAAGCACTCGTTTTATGGTGGTAGAAATTAAAGAAAATTAACGGAGTAATTGGGGAGAAGGGTTGGTCTGAATATTTGAAGCTTGTTAATTATTTAAAAATTCCACGAGATTATTCTGTGCATTATGCATAACAGGACGCTCGAAAAATTATTATTCCTGGGTTCGTCTCTGACGAATTAATTATTCACATGGGTCAGCTTCAATCATCCCAAGAAACCTATGGGGGGATCAAGGTTGGCCATATACGTATACCCAGTGGTCTTCGAGTTAAAGAAAGAATGAAAGAAAAAATTGGAGGATGGAAAAGCAATTTTACGTTTTTATTTTATTTTTGCACGATGGAAAAAAATAATAGAAAAATTTTAGATATGGAACTGTTTTGTTACAATTTTATATTTTAGTTTGGATTAATTAGCTTGTTATTTGTGAATTTGGATGAATTGGGATTTTAATTTTTAATTTGGATGAATTAGAATTTTTTCTATTTTTTTTTTAATTTGAATAAATTAGGATTTTAGTTTTTGATTTGGGTAAATTAGGGTTTCATTTGCAAATTTGGATAAATTAGGATTTTAATTTTAAATTTGGCTAAGTTACAATTTTATTTTTTTAATTTGAATAAATTAGAATTTTATTTTTTGATTTCAGTGAATTAGGATTTTAATTTTTTAATTTGAGTAAATTAGAATTTTTCTGTTATTCTAACAAACATTTATTCACCTGCGTAACAATAAACTGCGATAGTCCTAACAATATTTTATCCATAAATTTTTTTGTTAATTATTCCAACAAAAAGTAGTATGTAACCAGCTACAAACATATAATTTTTAAAAAGGGAGAATATTTAACTCGTTCACACAAAATTAAAAAAGAATATGTAAGATTGATGGGTTTATTTATATTTTATAACTTGTCTGAAATTTAAACGTATGGACTAAGAGAAGATTTTAAATGAAATTTGAAAGCCAGTTAACGCCGTTAGACGCCTTGGCAAGCTATTACAGAAAGCTTGTAGCTTTTACACGGACCAAGTTCGACGCGAAAGGCGCCTGATATATTCTAGTAATATTTCCGGAGTGCTCCGAGGCTGCTGGCACTTTTTACTGTCTCAAGAAACGAAATGAATTTCTCACCGTCTTACTCGGGGTAGTTTTCATTTTAATTGTAAAATTGATAGATTAACTGCTTCGTTCTACATTGAAGTTTCTGCATAGCTGCATATTTTCTGGCTATTAAATTGTTGTACCTTATACAACAATTTGTAATCAGATGTTAAATTCAATCAGTGTATTTTTTTTTTCTTCGCTTATTTCTTTTTTCATTTTTTTATTTATTTCTCCACTTCTATTTTCATTTTTCATTTATTTATTTATTTATTTCTCCACTTATTTCATTTTTTATTTTTTTATTTATTTCTACACTTATTTCTTGTTTCATTTTTTTATTTATTTCTTCACTTATTTCATTTTTCATTTTTTTATTTATATCTACACTTATTTCTTGTTTCACATTTTTATTTATTTCTCCACTTATTTCATTTTTCATTTATTTATTTATTTCTCCACTTATTTCTTTTTTCATTTTTTTATTTATTTCTCCATTTATTTCATTTTTCATTTTTTTATTTATTTTTCCACTTATTTCTTTTTCCATTTTTTTATTTATTTCTTGCTGTATTGTTTCGTCTATTTTTTCATTTATTTCTCTATTTATTTTCTCTTTTTTTTATTTATACGTTTATTGTTACATCGACTGACAATTTTCACATCTGTTTATTTAGTCATTTCTCCCATTCTTCGTTCATTCCATTATCTGTTATTTATTTATTTATCAATGCAGATATTCTTCACCGCGACGTGTTACAATCACCAACATTTAAATACCAATAATTCCCGCATGAAAACATTTCGAATTTCTAGAACAATTATTGGTTAAATTAATATTCCTTGCTTTATCCAGAAATTGAAGTTTCTTTTTCAAAAATTAAATTCAATATTCCACAGTCACTCTTTCGTGAAAAACAATTATTTCTCCGATTGAATACGAGGAAAGATAAAAATTCGCATAAAAGCCGAACAGTCGAGTTTAAAAATCCGTTCTCTCGAAACATATTTTTTCTTTTTCACTTTATTAATCGAATCTTTTTACCGGAATAACAAATTTTGAATTTTTCCTCGGAAAAACGAACACAGAGAGAAACAGAGTATTTGTTGTCCACGCGAAAATCAACAAAAGGTACGTCTTCTCTGAGCAAATTGGATTCGATACTTTCATTAAATCGGCCAGTCGTAACGTTTAATAATGTCTCTAATATTTAATTAAAGTGCAAGTCAATTACAGCCAAGGGCTTCAAACAGAGATGAGACTAGAAATTGAGAGACAGAATGTTTGCACGATTTTAGGGCTGTCTGGAATTAGTTGTCTCCCTGATGGGATTAACGAGCTCCGCGTTAAAGATAAACGAACATTTAATATCGTAAAAATGTCATTTGTTTCGCCATAAAGTTAGGAGAAACATTTATTGACGCTGTAAAAAAAACACCAAATAAATAAATAATTCTGTTTACAAATATATCACGGACTAATAATTTCTGCCTTTTAATTAAATTATCGTAACAGAATATTTATTCTTTTTAAAAATTGTAACGAGACGTTTATCATTTTTAATAATTTATAATAAAATACAGAAAAAAAATTTTTTTTTTTTCTTCGGTGAAACTCGGAGTAAAAAAAATATCATATAAATAAATAATTCTGTGTTTACAAATATATCACGGACTAATAATTTCTGCCTTTTAATTAAATTATCGTAACAGAATATTTATTCTTTTTAAAAATTGTAACGAGACGTTTATCATTTTTAATAATTTATAATAAAATACAGAAAAAAAATTTTTTTTTTTTCTTCGGTGAGACTCGAAGTAAAAAAAATATCATATAAATAAATAATTCTGTGTTTACAAATATATCACGGACTAATCATTTCTGCCTTTTAATTAAATTATCGTAACAGAATATTTATTCTTTTTAAAAATTGTAACGAGACGTTTATCATTTTTAATAATTTATAATAAAATACAGAAGAAAATATATATTTTTTTTTTCTTCGGTGAGACTCGGAGACTCGGCAGTCCATAGTAACACGGAGTAATATCGACATACCGGAAGTTCAATATTCGATAATTTTTTATAACATTCCAAAAGAATATTTCTGAAAAATTCTCACTTAAAATCGCAACCAGAGGTGGGAAATGCGATTTTTGTATAATTTCTTCTCCGTTTCTTCTTTTTCAGTAAGTCACGCAATTTGGTATCGCGGAAGTGACGCAAATCCGTTCGAGAAAAATTCGAATTCAGTATCTCAGTGAGGCTATGAAAAAAAAAAGTGAAAAAAGTACAGATTTTTAATTAATACTCCGATGCGGATGGAAGTGACATGAAACGCGAGAATTTTAGTGGAACTCGTCGGAAAGCTCGTGTTACTTGAATTTTGAAAAAAATTGTGGCTGAAAAAAAATTATAATTATTTTTAAAGAAGTCCTGTTTTAATTTATTAAAATATATTTCTGATATTTTGCCGGTGAAACATAATGCGCCAGCAGGCGGAAGCGAAGGAGACAAGTGGAATAACACGATTTCCTGGTGTTCCCTCACCTTTTGCCAGCTTCCTTTCCGATCATATTTCCGGCGGAGCTCGGCCAATGGAAAGTCTCCGCTCGGAAACGGCAATTGAATTTTCCGGTTCACCCGATCCACGATATTCCGATTTTCCTTTTTCACGGACCCTTTTACAAAACGTTTTACGCCTTCTCGTTTGCAGTTCTCTACGAAAAATTCCCTAGGAAATAATCGGAGACGTTCTCAGATTGCTTTCAATTTTTCTTTTTTTTTTTTTTTTTAGTTTTTTTAACTACTTTCCATTCGTTATATTGCTGTCTCATTTACCATTAGCTTTCCAGTGAATAAAATTGCATACTAGGAACGTTAAAATACACTAGGTTTAATTTTAGTAGCATTTTATTTGGGGAATTTTTTTATTGCTCTTTCGTAGGTCGCAATCTTGATTTTTTTTTTATTATTATAGAGAAATTTATAGTGATTTTTTCCTATTTAGTGAATTTTAGTGAATTTTCCCATTTAATGAATTTTAGTGAATTTTTCCCATTGAATGAATTTTAGTGAATTTTTTCCCATTTAGTGAATTTTAGTGGGTTTTTCCTATTTAGTGGATTTTAGTGAATTTTGCCCATTTTTGAGATACACTGTTTATTTACAAAAGTTTGCAGAATTCAGTGATTTTTTTTTCTAAGCTAAACTAATACCAGGGTTGTTTTATATTCCATTTATCGTGTAAAGTCACGTTTCGTAATTAGAAAAGCACATTCTTTACTTTATGTTTAGTTTCTCATTTTGTATTCCTACTTTTTTTCCGTTTGATTATTCCATCTGGTAATTTCACCCGGCAAACGCAAGAATTCTAGTGATTTATGTCGATCACTGATCTGACAGCGCTTCACAGACCAGTTGTATCGCAGTTTACAATTAATCTGCCAATTCTGTTTCTGTTTCTACCCCCCTTTTTGTTTTTCTTTTTAAGTTGAGTAAATTTAAATCGCGTGATAATCGAGGAATCGTGGAGGCGGTAATTTTCCGCGAGGAAACGATAATTCCCCGACTTTCTCTCCAACGATCCGCGAGCCTCGCCGTCCCATGGGAGGCCCATTCATTTTTCATCGTCTTAAAATTCAGCCTGCCCTAGTTTTATTGCCACTCCGCTCCTCGTTTGTTCGCGGTTTGCCTCGGGAATTAAAACGGATACTCTTTCTGGTTAAATTGTCCATTTACACGTGTTGTAAAAATTTCCTAGAATATCTTAAAATCGTTTCCGTTAAAAATTGTTTAAAATTAGCGAAGCATTGACGTCGTTTTCAAAAATTTGCCTCTGGAATTAAAACGGATATACTTTCTGGTTAAACTGTCCGTTTACACGTGTTGTAAAAATTCCCTAGAATATCTTACAATCGTTTCCGTTAAAAATGGTTTAAAATTAGCGAAGCATTGACGTCGTTTTTTAAGAGGATCGAAAAATTGGACGGATGAAATTTTGGATACGATTTTAGGGAAAATTTGTATCGCTCCGGACCTAGGGATTTCGTGTTTATCCTGCTCAAATTTAAACGAGATCTGTTCCTCGTTAGTGCATCCAGAGGGTCCATTGTTCGCTGGACAATCCGGTCATGGGGTGAGAGACTGGATCTATTGGAATCGAAACCCCATTGTCCGAAAACGAATAGGATTTTTCGTCAGTTCGTATGGTTGCGAGTACCGGAGAGATCGATATATGTTCGGTCGATACGTTACTATACGGCAAGGAAATATCTTTCCGGAAAATCATTCGCCTTGAGATCTTCATTGCGAGAAAGAAAATAATTTTTAACACTCTTCTTGTCCGTTTTGTATTATCGTTTTAACACTATAGCTATCGAAGCTGTCGCGATTTGTTACTAGAATTTTGTAAATTATTAACGGTACAGTTTCGAGTATTTTTTGTGATTTTCTGTAAAATATATGGTTAAATATGGCGCATTGTGTATTTTTCCAAGCATCCATTATTTTAATTTCTTTCTGGTGATAAAAAATTAATTTAATCACTAGATAGCGAAGGATCTATCTGTGCGTCTGTATTTCCTTTCCGTATTATTTTATTCAGTTATTTGTCTGAGTCGATTAATTTCTGATTTTAAATCGAACCGAGAAACTGTAATTGCTCATAGTTTTTTTTTTTTTTTTTTTTTCTCGCAAAGCAGAAAGATCTTAGTTACACAGGGATAAAAAGTGGACGCAGAAAAATACGAGGAATATAATTTTTTAATTTTAAAGTTTAAAACGCTTTCCACTGCTCCTCGCGCGTTTATTTTTAAAAAGGATGCATCTTTGGATCCGACAGGTTGTTTCTCTTTTTAACCATGTTAAATGTAGGTACTTCATTTTAGTTACTAGATGACATAAAAATCAGAGAATAAAAAGGAACGAGTTGCCATATTTTTCCTCTGACGAGTCTCCGAGATATTTTTAACTATTTCTAGAAAATACCCGATTTATTTCTCCTCCGATAAAATTCAACGTAACATTTCCAAAAATATAAACTTGCGTAAAAATCCCCATTCAGTTTATCACCAATTCATCATTCCACGATATCAAATAACACACCCCATCCATGTTACTGTTTCCCCCAGCAAAAAAAAGAGAGAGAAAAAAAATATATCGAATCAATAAAACGCATAAATATTCAATTCCCTAGAACCAACGTCGCCAGGCGACGTTCCAGGCGTGACGCGAAATTTTTCACGCCTCTGCTCGAGCCTCGTCGCGTTTTTCCCCTAGCCACGCTCCCAGAGACAGCGTCACATTTCCGAGCGATGTCTGACACGCCTGTGATCATTGTTTCCTCGCGAAACAGGCTGGAAATAACAAGACCGAGCTTCCTGGAGACGAAACGAAGACTGTTCCCCTGTAAAAAAATCCTATAAGTTCCATAGATTCTCCCCACTGTAATAACTATGTTAATGGCGGAAGGGAAATAGCGTAATTTCTTCCGGAAACGAATTCATTCGGGTCTTCTGGTAGGATCGTGGCTCTATTTTGTTTCTCTCGTCTCTCCGTGGGAATGGATGAATATATGAATAGTAAATCAGACTGGGAACGGGGACATCGAGGGTCTAGGGGATTTTTCAACCCTTTGTGACTCTACGTCTAATGCGATTGGAGGGAAAATTTTATTAGGGTGAATTTTGTATGATATTTTCATCGGTGAGATGAAATTTTTTTTTTCACTTTTTGTCTGGTTTTTTTCTAGTTACAGGAAAGTTACCATGGGCCTATCTACCGGAGGAAGGTGACCAAATAATAGGGAAAGTTCGTTGGTCAGGAAATTTGGTTAGTGTTACGTTTAGAGATTTTCTTTGCGTAGTTCTCAGGCCCTTTTAACCCTTTGCGGACGAATGTCGCCGCTGCGGCGATACTTTAATTTGATTCCTAAGTCGAATTGTCGCCTCCACAGCGACAAACGAATAGGAGACGCCAATGCGAAGTTTGGTCGTCCGTTCGTCTGTTTTCTATTTTATTTTCTGTCTAACTATTTAGATATTCAATTTATAATCTCGTTCTGTATAGAAATTACCATCCACCTGCCACGAATCAAAGTCGAAAGAGTGCTCGTCCGGAAAGGGTTAAAACTCTTTGGAGCTTGGTGGGATTAAAACCTAAATGTGCATAGTGGGACATAAATAGTACCTAACTGTATTAAATACGTGAGTTAACGCGAACCACTGTGCTATGGATAATTTTTTATTTTCAAGGTGGTATAGAAAATATCGCTCTATGCATATTTAGGTATTAATAAGAAACGCTTACAACCCGACCCGTGCTTCGAAGAGTTAATTTACGGTCCAACGGGTATCAAGACGGACCCAAATTGGGAATTTTTCCTTTGATGCAAGTAACACTGCCACGTAATTAAATTAACACATGGTGTCGAAATTTCTCGTATTTCATATTTCATATCTTGAAAACCTAGAAATAGTGATTACTATTAATAGAGATTACTTATACAAAAATTCGTCCGCAAGAAGTTCGAACCATCGCCTTCAAAGTTTCTCCGATCGCAAAAAAAAAAAAAGAAAAAAAAATCCAAGTAACTCTCGATTCGCACGATTCGCCACCGTTTCATCCCCCATCGAGGTAGCTCGGAAAGACACACACGGAGAGACCGGGTAAAATATTCACTCGCAATCGTTCGAAGAAGAAGAAAGAAAAAAAGAAAAAGAATTTCACGTGGAAGAGAAGAGAACGCTTCCGGTTCCTTGTTTTTCTTCTCGAAAGTGGCTCCTGGATAGCCTGGCCGCCATTAGGGCAATCGGCCTCTCTCGTAATTGAATTTGCAACTTTCTCGGCGGACAGAACGAAGGAATCGTTCCTACGAGAGCTCTCGTGGCCTTCGTTCGTCACGCTGACCCCGATACTTCGGAAAACAGTTGGTCCATTTTGCCTCCCTCGTGTAACGAACCCCGCGGGTTTGCTTCGGTTGGACGTGATTGGGTTTCCTCGATTAGGACACTCCTGTTGGGAAGTTTTTCTGTATTCTTCGGCGAGATTCTGGCAATCGGCCCTGAGTGGAAAGTTTTTCGCTGCTCAGATGCGCGGATGCAATATTGTAGGGATGTTAGGTTGCTCGCGGTTGGTGTTTCAATCATAACTCGCCAATGGACACTGTCCGGTTAATAATTACTATTTAGTAACCCTTTTACTGCTAGAGGCGTATATGTACGCTTTCACGAGTCTATAAATATTTACGAAATATATGCCTTCTGCATTTTTCTTTTCTGTTTCATCGATTGATTTAACATGGAATATAACAAGTTAAACAGCATTGAACAACGAGGTATCGGTGTTCGTTTCGGTATTTTTAATCAGTTGTTTTACTTTTTAAACCCTAAGAATGGTGGTACTAAATCTACTGGTACTCTTTTAGTCAAGAGATACCGGACGACCCCAGTCGCAGCGACTGACGTGCAAATAACGCGCCGTCCGTGTTGATGGATTCTTCCGAGAACGCGCCGCAGTCAAAGGGTTAACTAATACCAGTACTAAATGTTACAACGTTTTACTCTGGTCTTCCAATGCTCGTTTTCTAATTCTCTATTCTCAATTCTCTATTCTCAACTGACTATTCTCTCCATCCATATATTCCCTGATTCTCACTTCTTCTATCTCTCAATCTCTTTCACTCCGCTCAGGAATTCCCTGGAACTCCTCGGTCACACCATAATCTCTGTCATTCGGTCCAAATACTCTTTTCTCACACTTCTATAGCTCGACCCAAACACTCTTCTCTCGCAGTTCGATCACACTGTCCCAAACACTCTTCTCTCGCACTTCGATCACACTGTCCCAAACACTCTTCGTTCACACCTCTATAATCTCTATATATCTTTATAGCACTCCAGATTAACCCTTTTAGTGCCAGCGGGCCGATAAATCGAAAACTGCCACGGGCCGATGCGTTGTGGCGAGCTTACGTGCTGAGGGACTTTTTCTCAGCCCCGTTTGAAAGGCCTTGCTTGTTTACATTCTGATTCTTATCTCCAATTCCAATAGTATAGACCACACCATGCTTCGGTTCATTTTGTTTTTCTTCAGTCTTTCTCTGGCGTCTTTCTGGCGTCTATCTGGCGTATTATTTTGAAATAATACCTCGGTCAATAATGGCAGAGCACAAGTACGTAACAGTTTTATAATTAAACATGTTTTATAACTAAAAATTTTGCCGCACAACATTATATTTCATGTTCTTTAAGTTTCAAAAGAATAAATAGTAAAATTTTCCTCCGGGAAACCGGAATTTTGTTGCTTATAAAGCTATTCATATAAGCGCGTATATCAAATCGGCCCGTGGCATTCTTCGCATGTACTCCGTAAAACGTATGGCACTAAAAGGGTTAACACGTTAACTGCCATGGGGGTCACCGGTGGCCGGCACTCGACATGGTTACAGCGCCATGGGGACCACCGGTGACCAGCGACTCGACCAATAGTAAAATACATAATTAGAGTAAGTATCGATGTTGATAAATTTTCAAATAATACCACTGTTACTGTAATGGTCCGAAGAAATTAATGCCATACGGAGCGTGCAAATATAATTTTATATATATAAAGAAAATATACATATTATTTTTTTCAACATAATATGCATCGCATAATAAGAAATCCACGTTGGCGGCATGGGCAAACCACGTAAAATGCGCGCGGCAGTCAACGTGTTAAACATTCACGTCTCGGACTCACCATTCCCATAATATTTTTCTACTTTTTTCTTTTTTGCGCGTCAGTCTTTTCTTATTCCAGTAACATCCCACTGAACTTCATTTTCTCGTTGCATTTATTATCACGATGCATCGATCCGTCTTCATCCCTGGTCGCTGGTTCTCCGACAATGACTGAAAACGCGGGTAATCGCATCTGATTCGAGCGTTGCTTCATCATTTTCAATAAAAACTTCCTTTCTCCTCCTTTCGGAACTTTGTACAATTTTGTTCTTTTTTTTTTTTAATCTCCGTTGCTCGACAGGAATTTTCTAACTTGAGAAAATCGAATCTTTGTTATTACTGTTATTAAAAATACCAGTTTGCAATTTTCCGAATTTTAATTATCTTCTGCTGTGACCAGTGTGAAAAATATTTTAAAAACAGTAATTTTATCACAGCTGTTTTATAGTTAGTCATTTTTTTTTGAGAAAGATAAATTTTCTGTGAATTTCTTACGAGAGAAATTATTTTATTAGGTTTATTGAAATTAATTTTTTACGCGGTTTGTGTAATTTAAATTTATCGGCGTTAAAATCTCCGAAAATACGTGACCAATCGTAATGGTTGACTTAAACGGTTTGATAATGCGTCGTCAGGGATTTGTGAAGGGTGATCCTGAAGAATCCCCTGCTCCAAAATCCCAGGCGTCTCTTAAATGGTCGTTAACCAAGCAATTTCGCAAATTGTTACCAACCTCCCTTTCGTGTTTCCACGCGGTTAAGTTGTATGGCTTGATGGGGAACATTTTCGTGGTTGGACCACGGGAACGGTGTGTCGCGATGCTTTGCAAATTGATATCCAAATTTATACGAGTCTAGTTCTGTCGTGAAACGCTTAATATGGAAAAAAATAATTTTTGTAGGACCGTGGCAGAGAAAGTTGAAGCAATTCATAGTAATAAATACTGGTTGGTAAAAGTAAATAATTTTTCGAGAATCGTGGCAGGAAAAATTGAAGTTACTAATAATAAAATATTTCGTAATGTTTTTGTAAAATTGTGGCAGGAAAAAATTGAGATAACTAATAATAAAATATTTGGTAATATTTTTGTAAAATTGTGACAGGAAAAAATTGAGGTAACTAATAATAAAATATTTCTTGATATTCTTGTGAAATTGTGGTAGAAAAAATAATAAATACTGGTTGGTAAAAATAAATAATTTTTGGAGAATCGCGACAATAAAATGTTTCTCAATATTTGTTAAATATTATTAAATTGTTAGAAGAGTATTTTGCAAAGGAAAAGGCAGCTCCTTTTTTTTTTAAATAAAATACTGCAACGTTTCATTTAATTGTAACAAGAAATTTCTTCTTTTTTATTTCGTTCAGGTTCCTTCTGATCAAAGGAGCACAGTTTTGTGCTCGAAACGAAATCATTGTATTGCTGTTGCGCTCGCAAGAATATCAGGAAACCGTCTTTTGTTCGGAAAATCTTTTCAGGCTTCCTCTGCAATTTCGCAAATTGTCGAGCCTTTTATTTCACAGGTTTCCCTAGTTTTTCAAATAATTACAAATACTCGTATTATTGTACTTCCATTCCTTTAATTCTTCCGCCGACAATTTATTTATTTTCCTGAAACGAAGATTAACATCAACCAATATTTAGGTAATTTTTCTGTTAAAAAATATTGTAAAAGCTGTCCAATTTTCCACTATCTGTGGATATTTTATTATTCTCATAAACTGAAACAACAAACCCTCCACAATTTTTTATAGAGTATTTAATTTTCACTAACTGTCCTCGATATTTATAAAATAATGTATGATAATAAATAGATATATATAAAATTGATTTAAAATACTTCTTTGGTATAATCAAAAAAATCTATTTATTTAAAATACTTCTTCGGTATTAATTAAAGAAATCTCTTTACTTATTTAAAATACTTCGTTGGTATTAATTAAAAAAATCTATTTATTTAAAATACCTCTCTGGTATCAATTTAAAAAATCCATTTATTTAAAATACTTCTTTGGTATTAATTTCAAAAATTTATTTATTAATTAGAATACCTCTTTGGTGTCAATTAAAAGAATCGATTTATTTAAAATACTTCTTTGGTATTAATTAAAAAAACTTATTTCCTTATTTAAAATAGCTCTTTGGTATTAATTTCAAAAATTTATTTATTAATTATAATACCTCTTTGGTATTAATTAAAAAAATCCATTTATTTAAAATACTTCTTTGGTACAATTAAAAAAAATTTATGTACTTACTTAAAATACCTCTTTGATATTGATTAAATAAATCTCTTTACCTATTTAAAATACCTCTTTGGTACTAATTTCCAAAATTTATTTATTTAAAATACCTCTTTGATATTAATTAAAAAAACTCATCACACAAACTTCTCAACCATTTTCCCTCCCCACAAAAACCGTAAAAAATCCCCCAGATGTTCCCCAATTCCTAAAACAAAAAAAATCGCAGCACGTAGTATTACTATCCAAGATCACCTCCAAAGACTCTCATCCCTCCTCATAACGAATTCCTTTTGCGACCAGATTCCCTCCCATTTTCGGGACCGTGTTAACATGCCCGTCGTCGCTTTGACGGCTTCCAGGAGCCGCTGGCAGCCATCAGAATTGAACAGTCGCGTGCTCAAAGGGCGCCGGACATAACCAACAGAAGACGCGCTACCATCCCCTAATAGAGCTGGACGTCACGTCCTAGCCACGCTGTGATTGCATGCCCTGCCTGGCTTTCACTGCACACCCTGTTCCCTCGCGATACCCTGTCCACGTCTCCTGTCCGCCAATTTATCCCCAGATATTCCAAGAATTCTCTACTTTTTTCTAGTCCCTTTTTTCGTTCGCCAATTTTTTGTCAGATAGGGAGGGGTCAGGCTACACAGGATTCCTCTGGCCAATTTTTTTATCGGGAATCGGCAAACTGTGCTGATTAGGAGAAGGTTTTTTCTCCTTTTTTTTTTTCTTTTTTTTTCTGGTGGAAAGATGGAAGGTTTGGTCGAAATTGTATTTGTTAGGGTCGAGTTTTGGTGAGAAGGAAAATTGGGAGCTCTGTTGTTGGTTTGAAGTATTCTTGTGAATTAATGTAGGATCGCTGGAAATTAAATTATGGGGATCGTGGAAATTTTTATTTTTGAGGATATTGTAAGGAAAAGTGGATTTTCCCTATTTTTATGTTCCTTCGATTTTATGCAAGTTCTTCACGTTCGGATTTCTTATAAATTCTAACATAATAAAAATAATATAATAAACAAATTTTTATTAGATTAGAATATAATATTTTTGTGAATTATTACAGGATCACTGAAAATTAAATTATAGAGATCATGAAAATTCCTATTTTTGAGAATATTGTAAAGAAAAAGTGGATTTTCCCTATTTTTATGTTCCTTCGATTTTATGCAAGTTCTTCACGCTTGGATTTCTTATAAATTCTAATATAATAAAAATAATATAATAAAGAAATTTTTATTAAAAGAAATTTTTATTATAATAAATTTTTATTAATATAATAAAAATAATATAATAGGAAAATTGTTATTATATTAGAATTTATAAGAAATCCAAACGTGAAGAAATTGCATAAAATCGAAGGAATATCGTCTTTATTATATTTAATTTATTTGATTTTATTAAATTAAGTGTGGAGAACAGAAGGATAGAATAAGTTAGAATCTATAGTCCCTAAAAAAAAAAGATTAAACGAAGTGTTAAAGACAATGGTCAGAGGATTTCATACTTATATTTTTAAACTTGCAATTCATTTTCTCAAATTTCAACCCTCTGCACTCAAAAGACATTTCTTCGAAACTTACCCCAAGAAACAGAGAATGGATTTTGACGAATGCTCTCTGAAATATCGCACGATGCAAAATTACCAAGCTTAAGATACAATATTGGGTCTTGTATAACGTAAAAACACAGGAAAAGTTGAATTAAAATATATTCTAGTCGCTGAATTAATTCAAATGGTGAGCGAGAGTCACCTCTCGAGTGCAAAGGGTTAATATAAATTCTTTTTTCTTTTTTCTTTCAATTCTGAAAGATACGAAATAGTATTTAAAAGCGTAACGGATAGGAAATCAGTTGGTAGAGTGTCGATAAAGCTGGAGGTTGCATCCTGTGCTTTCAGTGTAATAAAAGCTAAATAAATTGGCATGAGAGGGTGGGGGGTGAGCAAGCAAGGGAACTTGATGGATGAAGACACCGAGCTGGAAGGAAATCCAATAACAACGAACCGTTTCCACGAGATTTCCGAGTAGACCGTGCTAGCTTTATGCTTCCGCGACATCGATCTGTTTTTCTTATCTCTTATCAGTGCTCGCATATGCTCCACTCGCGATCGTGTAAAAGAAATCGTATAAAAAAATTTGGAGTTCTGCATATTGTTTCCTATTGAAATCTTTCTTTTCTTTTTTTTTTTTTTAATTGATTTTATGTCGATTATTAAACAAGTTGGAAATTTAATGTGAATTTTTAAATATTTAGAAAATTTATTTTGCGTGGATTATTGAACATGGAAATTTTATAATTTTTTGTTGTAAATTTAATCTGAAGTCTTTTTAAATATTTAGAAAATTTATTTTGTGTGGATTATTAAACAAGATGGAAATTTTAATATCTTTTGTTGGAAATTTAATCTGAAATCTTTTTAAATATTTAGAAAATTTATTTTGTGTGAATTATTGAACATGGAAATTTTAACCTTTTTTATTGTAAATTTAATCTGAAGTCTTTTTAAATATTTAGAAAATTTATTTTGTGTGGATTATTAAACAGGACGGAAATTTCATCGCTTTCTACTTAAAAGTCGTTTCAAAATTTTCCTATTTTATGCAAAATTAGTCTTTTCAATCCTACCAAGGGAAATATTTTTTCTCCGTTGAAATATTTTTTTAGCCAATTTTAAAATTCTTCCGAGCTTCAAATGAATTCTTTTTTTTCTGTAAAACATTTGTACGCTTCAGAGACACTTCTATAATTAAAATAAAAATCTTATATAAATCAGAGTGCTGGAGATCAGAGGGTTGGAAATTATGTTAAAAAAATATTTTTAATTATTTAAAAATTGTAAGAAATTTAAAAATTTTGAGGAATACTAAGGGAGTATAAGATATTCGAAAAAAGCAAAGTGTCGTAGACAATCGTGAGGTTGAGGTTGGTCGAGGAAGAGAGATTTTTCATTGAAAAATTGCTTCACCGTGACGCCGGTCGCATCACAGTATTTTCGATTCGTTGGACGATAAAAGCGAGCGCAATTTTGCCCTTTGACACATTTAAATCTTGCAGTCAAAGGACCGGGATTAATCGAACAAAACACAATCAGCAAACGTTAGTGGAGTAATGTAACTCGTGCTAATTAGACGTCATATTCAACATCCGATCATTGGAGGAACTGTGAGTGACACAGGGGTTCGCGTTTTCGTTCAAAAATTTACATTTCACTGTTCTAATTTTTTCACCGTTGAAAATTCTATTCGTTTTATCTCGTCAATTATTCTACTTGCATTTTAGTTAAATTTAGGTAATAATTAAAATCAGTTAAACAATTAAATTTAGTTAAAATTAGGTTCCATGTACAGTACTGTGCAAAAGTCTTAGACCACCTGCGAAAAAAAATATTTTGCCATCTTAGAAACGAATTTAAGATGGATTAATATTATTTTTATTTTCACGTTATTTCTTTCTTTTTTTTTTTTAAATTAGATTCACGAGGTGTTAATTAGATCTTTTTATTTTCTTTTTTATTATCTTTTTACTTTCGCTACACGACAGTTTTTTTTTTTTCTTTTTTTAGATAATCGTTGAAAAAATTTTAAGAAACCCACTTTCCATCGACAATTTAAGAAGCTGATTTTTTCCTTTTTGGCTTTCTTCATATGTTACCTTTATACTTTGCATACGCGCACTATAATATTTTAATCAAGGCTCTGCTTGTTAAACAATTTTTAAAACATATTTTCACCAGATAAAATTATGCACGACCAACAGGAGAAAGGGAATATGGAAAAATTTGAATTTAACAGTGTTAAGAAACGCTTCTCTAAAATATGTTTAATTACAGTTACAAGATCAATAATTTAGATGCTCTAAGACTTTTGCACAGTACTGTATGTTCTCTGTAATTGTCTATTTTCTGGTTCTATTGTAGTTTTATGACTGTTATTTTTGCGGCCGCAAAATTCCCTAGCACCGTAGTTCCTCGAGCCCCGTCGAGCCGAGGTCTGTTATTAAGTTCGATCCAGTGTTCGAACCACCGTGATACCAGGTCGTGTGTTCTCCCGCGTATCTCGATCTAACGACGTTTCGGTTAACTCTTTGAGTCACGCTGGGATTAAAAGTGTCCCGCGTTTTTTATGCATTTTGAGTCCCACCTCGAAGGGAAAAGGATGCGCTTTAACCCTCTGTAGCCCGAATTTTGTCTGCTTATTTGCGAAAACAATTACGATCGATCACAGTTTTTCACTTTGATTTGAAAATGGTTTGAGTAATAATTACCGTGGATGGATCGTGGTGTCGCCAGGGTAATACAGTAATCAAATTTAACACGTTCCGTGCCAGACTGATTTCTAGACACTTCTCATCGAGGCTGATTAAATAATTTTGCGTTTAACGTACGCTTTACAATCTGTACAAAAATACAAAGACTGCAATTATGAAGAAAAGGGTGTACAGTTTACAAAGTTTACAGGGTTTACAAAGTTCTTCGTTTCACAATGAAAATTCCAAATGGCTTGAACGGAAAGTTCAGCGTGGGGCGTATACTGATAACTATACTAAACAAAATTAATTTTTTAAGACATAGATACTTGAGTTTGTAACTTCTAAGTCACACGGTCCCATAGAGGGTTAATAAGTACCATTCGTGAACCTACCCCGTAACAACAGATTCAATAAAAATTTTTTTTTTTTTATGTTTTTATATAATGTGATTCCTTTATTAGTAAAAATATACCAATTTTGTTTCATTTAAAACGCGATAAAATTTGTGCGCAACACGAGTCTGTTTTATTATCTGAAATGCTGTGCCGCAAAGAGTTAATGATCGCCGCCTCGATCTCCCTCGATCGGCCGGAGTTGCAACGAGCGCCGTTCAAAATTCCCCTATGCGTAGTGTCACGCGATTTTTCACGGACATCTGCGCTGTAATTTGCCGCGTTTTACGATCCTCGGAACCTATGCGACGGCCCACAGTCTTATCGGGGAAAATTGCTGGGAGAACGGCGAGAGGAATCGATTTGGGTGAAATTTATTCGGCGATACGACGACTTCCGGCGAACGCGAAGGGATCGGAAAACAATTTCCTAAGTAGACAAGAGCATGCAGAATGTCACTCACGTGTTCCATTATGGCTTGGTAGTGCGAGGGGTAGAGGGCGAACGCCCCGATCAGGTGCGCCAGGGAGAAAATGAAACCGGCGATGCACGCGTGTCGCAGCCTTATGGGGAGCAACGCGTACGCCATGTAGATGAAGAAACAGACGGCCCAGGCTGCAGCCAGAGGACCTCCGCTTCTGTGCTCCTTCGATCCGAGGGCCAGATGTATGTTCAGCGACACTTGAAGGGCCAGTAATGTCACTAGGACTATACCGCTGACGCCTGCTAACCAGATTTCGTTCATACCCGGCCTGGATATGGCGGCCACTAGCGCTGGAATTTAGAGCGAGGCGAAGAGTTGGGGGTGGAATATTGGGGTGGTTTAAATTCTGTGGAGAAATATTGCTTGGTGAACAATTTTTGGATTTGTTTTTTGTTTAGTAGAAAACGATTCGGTATCGAAGTATTGCTTGATAATAAATTTCTAGAGTTTTTGAGCTTTCTTGAGAATTTTATTCTCAGACAAGGAAGCTGACAAGGATACTTATATAGGGAGTGGAAAAGATGTTTGAGTGTATTTCTAGTGTGTTGAAAATTTTTAGATTTTTTTTTATTTGGAAACAAACCGTTTAATATGGAAATTGTAAGGAACTTGAAAAATTAGTAGATCGTGAAGAGGTAGTTTTATGAGGATCTGTGGAGGTTTTTTGGGGTGTATGGAGGATTTGGGGGTGGTTAAAATTCTGTGGAGAAATGTTGTTTGATAAAGGATTTTTTCTTTTTTTTTTTGGTATTTGGAAGAAAAAGATTCGGTGTGGAAATTTTATTTTTGGGTTGAGGAGCTTCTTGAGAATTTTATTCTTAGACAAGGAAGCTGAGAAAGATGCTAATATAGGGAGTGGAAAAGATGTTTGAGCGTATTCCTAGTGTGTTAAAAATATTTAGATTTATTTTTATTTGAAAACAAAGCGTTCGGTATCAAAATTGTAATGAACTTGAAAAATGAGTAGATCGTGAAGAGGTAGTTTTATGAGAATTTATGGAGATTTATTGGGATGTATGAAACATTTGGAAGAGGTTTAAGTGCTGTGGAAAATTATTGTTTGATGAAAAATTTTCACGTTTCTTTTTTGTTTGAAATAAAAGAATTCGGTACGAAAATATTGCTTGATAAAAAATTTTTAGATTCTTTTTTATTTGGAAACAAAGCGTTCGGTATCAAAATTGAAATGATTTTGAAAAATTACTAGATCGTGAAGAGGTAGTTTTACCTGAATTTATGGAGATTTATTGGGACGTATGAAACATTTGGAAGAGGTTTAAGTGCTGTGGAAAATTATTGTTTAATCAAAATTTTTTAGATTTGTTTTCTGTTTGAAATAAAAGAATTCCGTATGAAAATATTGCGTGATATAAAAATTTTTGGATTCCTCTTTTTTGTTTAGTAGAAAAAAAAATTCGGATTCTCAACAATTCTGCAATGATAACTAAACAAAATTAATTTTTAAAAATACAGATACATCAGTTTCTAACTTTTAAGTCGGTCCCATACAGGATTAAACTTAAGTAGAAAATCTGAACCGCGTGAAATGGACGAGTTTCGTTAATCCAGTGTTAAATACAAAAAAGAAATTAAACTCTTCTGTAATTATACGATATGAAACAGTCGAGAGGACCGTTCCAGACCGGACGTTCCGTGCGACGCTAAAAAGTCGGATAAGTTTAGGGATAAATGATTCAGTTTTAATTAGCCGGAGGATCAACGAGATAGCTTTGAACGTTTCTCCGATTCCAGTCACTTTCGTTTCAGCACGGTTCGACCTACTTCTGCGACGGGAACGTTGATTAAATTTGCCTGGAAAAGTGTTTCGCGTTTTTCGAACGCATGATTCTACGGAAAAAAGACATCAAAACCCTGTCGAGTTTCCTTATCAAAGCGCTGGCGTGCGTCGAAACAGTTGTGCAGCGTACGGCGTCAAAGGTGATGGTTTTTGGTGGAGCACAGTTTTTTGTTTTTTTGACGCGATCCTCGACCACGTATTCCACAAAAGGCGAGTTTTCGACGAAAAAATTCGAGCACCGCTGCAAACGAGTAATTCTAACCTCACGAAAGTATGAATTTTTTGTTTCTTTTTTTTTCTCTCTTTAGAAGGTTTCAGATGCTGGAATTGTTTTAATTTTTATTTTTTAGCGAGCAGAAACAGTTTCGAGGGTACTTAAAATACTTGACGGGACGTTAAGAATTTCTGTTTTGATTTATGAAAATTGTGTAAGGGGGGGAAAGAGAGAGAGAGAGAGAGAAATACGGAAGAAACGGAAGAACGGAAGTCACTAACACTTTCCGAAGTCTTTGTCAGAATAATCGAGCTCTGGAGCGTGGGAATTATTTGGTTTATTAAATAACAATAAAAAAATAATTACTGAAGTTTAACAATACTAAACATGTCTCTCCTCGCTACTCTCTTTCCTTACTGCCCTCTTGCCACACAATCTCCCGCGCCCCGAACATTCACTCGCTTAAATGCACATCCCTCAATCGCTCTATCTTTTTTCCATATACATCCCTTTTTCACTCGCACTCAAAATCTTCGCATCCATCCCTTCCAATCACGCAGTCACGTAGACTTCATTCCCACGGCCCAGTTTCTCGGTTTCAAACACACGCCAGACATAACCAAGACACTCTTCGCTAACATTCTTTCGACCACCCAAGATTCGTCCACGGTCGCACCTTTCCAAACATACCCGGATCAGTCTCGCTCGCAACCATAAATACATTCACACCACCACTCGAGAGGCCCATCTACTGGCGCCGTCCCGTCGCAGGTAGTGGCGACTCTTACAATTGTATGCAAATGATAATTATAAGAGTGTTTTACTTAACACTGGAATTATAGACGTTTTAAGTGTACCAATTGTTAGAGAAATCGCGGTAGACGAACGGCTAAAGCAGGCCATGTGCGTTTTGTCAAGGCACTTCTCCACTTAAGGGAAATTCCTTGGGACCTAGGGCAATAAACTCAGGCAGATATACTGGCGGGAACGTCCTCGCGACTCCTCGATAGTCCAAGGAAAGGACATTATTGTAACCGCCTTCAGAGCGAACGCACGTATTATTAAAACGCATATAAAAAACGCCTACAGACTCTTTTCTAAAGACCGTTCGAATCCTGATTCCACCTTACACAATTTTTGCAGAGAAATTCAAAGTAGTAGGTATCGGAAAAAAAATATGGGATGCGGTGTAAATAAATGTTCGTTCCTATTTATTACAGAAAAAATTAGGAAATATTTTTCGAGGTGTACTGTTAGAGATATAAGATATTAACATCATTTTGGTTGAATGACATTGACACCCGTTTTGTTTTATCAAAAGTAGTTGTGTTCAGTTTGCCTCTGTCAACAGGTTCTCGCAATCCCGTTCAATCTTTACATAATTTATTTATTGTAATAAGTGTTCGCTTCGATCCTCTATCTCTAACATAAATAAATGTTCGTTCCTATTTGTTACAGAAAAAGATAGGAAATATTTTTCAAAGTGTACCAGTGTAAATTTGTAGAATTTATTTGGGAAATTACAGGCCAGTTATTTTGATCATTTTAGTAGGTCTAGTGTTAAGGTCGTGTCGAATGGTTAGGTTCGGGATTTTTATGCGAATTTGTATTTTTTGAGACTATTTAGGAAAGTAGAATTATTGCAGAGGATTGTTTTCTTTGTGGGTATTGTGAAAGTCACTATAATTTGGGTATTTTTTATGTTATGTTCATTTTGTGCAATTTTGTGTCTTTTTTAATTTTTCATAAATGTACGAAGATTTACAGTCTATTAATTGTTTAACGTTATGATCTCAAATAATTTGTCGTCGTGATAATCGAACTGATTTGTGTTATATTTAAATTGCATAAATTCCTTTATTTTGCAGTAAGAAAAATTGTTTTATTTTCAAAGACTTGTTATACCAACGTGGGAAAAGAAATTAAATCGGATCTAAAAAATAATTTAAGAAAAATAATCGAAGTTTAGTGTTATTGAGTTTTTTTACTAGGGACTGTGAAGCAACTTTATCACTGGTTTATTTTTAGTGCTGTTTTATGGAACTTACCAGCATATATTGCGATACAGACGACCAGTGTGACTGCTAGAGACAGGTTCTCAGCTCTTTCCAAAGCATGAAAAAAATTTTGGTTATCCTCCAGAATTATTCTCAGTACCAGTAGCACTCCTAGGGCCAGAGCCAGGCCAGCCAATAGTCCCAGAACGTGGGTCATGTTGCTTTGATTCATCCGTAGGAAGTAGCGTTGATACAACATTTCCACCTGTAATTAAAATTGAAAAATTTGTATCAATATTTTTGTAGCTTACGTATTTAAAATTTTGCAATCCTCAATTTGCATATTTGGAATTTTGCAGTACGTAATTTCGATATTTAAAATTTTGCAAATTTAAAATTCTGTAGTCCTAAATTTGCATATTTGGAATTTTGCAATTCTCAGTTTGCAAATTTGAAATTCTGTAGACCTAAGTTTGCATATTTGGAATTTTGCAGGTCTCAGTTTGCAAATTTGAAATTCTGTAGTCCTAAATTTGCATATTTGGAATTTTGCAATCCTCAGTTTTCATATTTGGAATTTTGCAATTTTCAATTCTCATATTTCAAAATTTTGCGATCCTCAGTTCGCATATTTGGAATTGTGCAATTTTCAATTCTCATATTTCAAAATTTTGCAATCCTCAGTTCGCATATTTGGAATTTTGCAAT
>SMSQ01012635.1:0-29041 GCA_019453375.1 Ctenoplectra terminalis | reverse complement strand
TTAAGTAATGAGTGAGATTCACATAAATATTTCACATCTATTTTAATTTCGCTAAATGTACTTTAATAAAATGAACACATTTTATACAGTTGCGGTTAATATTTGTTAAAAATAGCGTTAAATATTACATTATTCGGGAGATAGTATTAGACATGTTTATTTGCAGTTAGAAATAAGTTATTCTTTTCTCATACGATGCAGTCTTGGTTCTGTTTTTATTTAATCGTATCGGCTATTTGCTTATTATAAAAAAAAAAGCTATAATTTTCGTAAAGCTTCCGTAATGCTTTTTCATTTAATATTGTTTGTGGTTATTGAAGTAGAATATACGTAATTATGCTGCCTTGTCATTAATCATTTGTTCAAAGTACTTTATAAAAATACACGCAAATAGCACTATGCATTTTGATGTTAGCAGTTTGTTAATGCACCATTTCGATTAATTTGTTTTCACCGTGAATCAATTACTGTGTGAATGCTAATGCAACGCAATCTGCGCTCTCATAATTGTGCATGTTTTGTTTCTTTCTGTATAATTACCTCATACGTATTGTACATAAATACATTTGGGTCCCTACGCGAAACAGATATACCTAGAGAGTCTGTATTACTCTGTAATTAATTCATATTTTGGTTAAAACCGTTGGTTAACGCCGTGTAATGTGTCACGACTAATAAACAACTGCTCGATTAAAATTTTTTAATTGACTTTCAACTTAACATTCGTTATAATTAAAAAATTCTAAAACAACTTTCAGGTGAGAGGGATCTGATAAAATGTTTGAAAAAATGCTTTCTTTGCGTCGAAGTTAAACATGCTAATAATATATGACTGATAAAGACTGATAAATAAATTCACATGGTTATTGAAACTTTGTGGTTCTAATGTATATATATATATTGATTGATTTGACCCGAATGTACATATGTAAAATTTAATGTTAACATGTAGCTGTATGTTACGGGTAGAACTACCACAGTTGGCGCGTCGTAGTGAGGCTCATGCCCCTGAAACTGTACAAGGAAATGGTTCGTTTATCGACACTCTCATCTCACTGCTGTGCGGCATTGTTTGTAATAATGAACAGTACAATAAGAATGTAGGTAAGGCATCATCTAGTATATACTTCACACTACCAGGTCATTCCGCATACGTATGTAACGTAGGCGATAGCGATTTTGAAATATTAGACTTGTTAGAGAAAAAGAATTGCTCAATTGCTAATATATTTGTAGGTGAAAGCGTTAGAAACTTTTAAGCAAAAGTTATATCTTTTTTCTTTTGGGTACATTGTTTCGACGTAATATATATATTTTTTTATACTCTTATAACACAGTTTGTACAGTTTATTCCATTTAGAAATCCTTTATAATTTCAACTGTGGTGACTCATGCTTTGTAAATCTCAAATTGTTTGTTGCAGTTGGCTCAAAATCGTTCCACTATTTAAACTTATTCCCAGTGATTATGAAAGATGTTATAAGTGATTTTTTTTATAATACCATGTTTCATGATTATACTTAGGTATATTTGAAGCAGACATCATGCGCTTAAAAATTAACACAAAATAGTAGAATAGAGTAATCATAAAGGAATCATAAAGCGAAGAGTAAGAGATGAAACGTATGATGGAAGATTATTACAAAACAGCAATGAATGAACAATTCATTTTGGATGAACTATAGAAAATTTATCTGGTATTAATACGCAAGATACGTAGATATTTTTATAATGCACTTTAAGTAGTACATTTGAATCCAATAAAAAAGTAAATAAATAAAACAACCGGTTTCTTATCAGGACAAACTTTTTTTTAGTACATTTACAAAAAAAAAAGCAACGTAGTACAACACTTGTAGGCGAGCAAAAGTTTTGAACTTAAATCTTGATTTGTTTTAATCGACAGATTCTTTTTCTCTAACCGATTTCAGGGAACAAGGTTCGACCCTATGCTTTCACGTTTTCGTGTTACACCGAATTTTGAATTTTCAAACACAGCCAAGAATCATCAGACTGAATCGAGTCATTTTCAAATATTAAGCCTAAGAAGTAAGAATATGTTAAAAGTATGAATAACTGAATTGATAGAATAAATCATTCGATTGATGTATTTTTAAATTTCTTGAAAAATTATACATTTTATGTAAATTCTTCTTACAACTTATAACAACATATTAGGATGAACAGATAGAGCAAGCAGTTTAATTGAAACTAATTGTTTGAAATAGATAACAAATATACGCAAATGCAAGTTAAAAGCTTGAAGAACAAATACTTGGAAAAGTTTGTGCATGCGCTCTTATCAGGAAGAAAATATATAAACCATTAACGAGATAAAATTTCGAATGCAGGATTTAAAACTGTGTCACATAGCTTCACCATAATCCATTAATTGCAGCCTATTGTTATCTACTGGTACTTTATTCATATCTGTGGTGTTTTCATCAATTTCATAACGATAACCCTTTAATATCTTTCTGCTTTGTTAAGGTTTCAGAATTTTATATTTCAAATCAAAATGTATAATACAAATGCTATANTCTTCTTACAACTTATAACAACATATTAGGATGAACAGATAGAGCAAGCAGTTTAATTGAAACTAATTGTTTGAAATAGATAACAAATATACGCAAATGCAAGTTAAAAGCTTGAAGAACAAATACTTGGAAAAGTTTGTGCATGCGCTCTTATCAGGAAGAAAATATATAAACCATTAACGAGATAAAATTTCGAATGCAGGATTTAAAACTGTGTCACATAGCTTCACCATAATCCATTAATTGCAGCCTATTGTTATCTACTGGTACTTTATTCATATCTGTGGTGTTTTCATCAATTTCATAACGATAACCCTTTAATATCTTTCTGCTTTGTTAAGGTTTCAGAATTTTATATTTCAAATCAAAATGTATAATACAAATGCTATAATTTTTCCAGTTCAATCGGGTATTAGAGGTGGAAGTATTTTTTTTTTTCTATTTCAGAAACAAATGGCATAGGATTCAGTAAAGATGTTTGCCGTAGCATGGTTGCTATGTTGGATGTCGATCACTCGGGGAAACTTGGATTTGAAGAATTCAGAACATTATGGAATGATATAAAAAAATGGAGGGTAGGCTAATTTAGTGAAACTAGTATATAAACCTACGTACTTTGGAATTTATCTTAAAGAAAAGATACTGTTGAAAATGTATACTTAAAATATTTTTGGTTACCTTACACTACTATTTATAAGTCACTGGACACTTGTAAGTTTGAAATAAAATAGTCATCGAAATAGATTTTTAATAAGACCTTAAGAGGACGGTATAATTTAACGTTCTCTGTAACGTGATTAATTAGCATCATTTTGTAAATATAACACGAACTCTTCATTATTTTTAACTTGTCGAGTGTTCGATGACTTATGAATGACAGTGTATACAGGTACTATGGTCTGGTAAGAATTCTTACATTAATATAATAGTTGAGTAATAGTTAAATTTCGACTGTGTAAAAAAAGAAGATTATTGTATACGATAACGTTTATAAAATACCAAAATTATCGCTACTTTCTTTAACTAGAATCAAACTCTTATATTAAATTATTAAGCAATTCTGTGTTTAAATATTCTTATGAATCGTTAAAAATTTTTTTTCTTTTAATTAATTTTTAGGCCGTGTTTAAATTGTACGACAAAGATGAGTCGGGACACTTGAATACCTTCGAATTAAAGCAAGCATTAAACAGCGCAGGCTATCGACTGAACAATCATATTTTAAATATCTTAGTACACCGTTATGGAACGAAAGACGGTACGATCACCTTCGACGACTACATAATGTGCGCTGTGCGGTTTAAAACGATGATAGGTAAACGAATAAATACAATAAATACCAATAGATAAATAGAACATCTGTATCATGGCAGAGAAAATAATATTTGCTATTTTCTTTCAGATATTTTCAGAGAACGAGATCCTGATTTAACTAACACGGCAACATTCACAATGGAAGAATGGATAGAGAAAACGTTATACTCGTAATCTTATGTGTGTGTCAAAATCGTTGATAAGAAAAGATAAAATACGTTCGTATCTTCTTCATTCTGTTACGAAAAACTGAACGGTTCCGGTCACTTTTCACCTCAAGAACTTCCTTTTCTTTCTATGTCGTTTTACGCTTCGTTATTTTAAATTATACGAACAAAAGAAGAAAAAAAAAGAAGACGCGAGAGATTTATTAGAAAAAAAAATGATAATTTGTTTAGATATAAATTGTAAGAAACTTTTTATAGATCCGAATGGGTGAAATTTTTATAAAGCCTGTTGTCAGGATTCCTTTCAAGAAACGTACAAGAAAAATAGAAAGTATACGTAAAATTGTATTATTTATAATAATTTGTTCGTTGCATTTGTTTGGTACAGTTATATTTATAATAAAAAACGTTGTAATTCGTGCCTTACCAAGCCTTTGTGGATCTAAATTCTAATTTTGTTAAAATAGTAATAATTTATTACGAAAAACGTAGAACCTAGTCTATATTTTATACGCGAACGAAAACTATATAAATTATTCAAATACATTTGATCAGCTTCCTGGTTACTCAATTATTGCATGTACGAAAATTCTAAAATTCTAAAATCTATTTATACTCTGTGTTAAATAAAATTTAAGAACTCTGTATCATGGTGTTGGAAAATTCTACATAAATAATTAAACTTACGCGAAGCAAAACTCGTCGAGCTAAACTCCTCGTTCATTCGGTGTCCAATTGATTGCTTTCGAACAATTAAGCAGCATCTGAAATAAAATATAAATTTTTTCAATTCGTAACGAACTCAAAATCGCGAAGAAAAGTGTTTTTATTGCTATAATAATATTTATACCTAACAGTTTTAGAAAACATGTTTCAGCATCCTGTTACGAGAAAGGTAACACGAAACAATTCTTGAAAAAAACTTCACATTACTTTACTTATGTACACAAATTAAAATATTAACCCTTTTAGTGCCGGAGGCCGATACATCGGGCCGCGCCTTGTAGCGCTTTACTATTCGCATTGCGGGAGAACTCTGTCTCAAAATAAATTTATAATACGTTACAAATGGTCTAATTTCATTACGAGAGAATATATTTATGACAACATAATTTTGTTTCAGCAATGTTACATTACCTATAACAATTACGTATTTCGGAAAAGATAATCCGTCCTAAGCTTACCATGTACCTTCGAGTTATTTTTTATTTTTGTCATGTAATATTATTCATCTTGTTACAAAATATATTGGAAATGCAAAGTATATACTTTGTAATAAATGGTCTGTACAAAATTATGATGAAAAGATGACTTTTTGTACGTGCAAATACGTTTTGTAAGAGAGAACTCTACTTTTATTTACTTCGTGATCTTTTATACCTTTGTTATTTATATAATTTTCAATGAATTTAGAAAAACCAGTGTCATTGTTTTCTTCTCTATTTCGTTCTTGATATACTGATTTTTGAATCGTCTAAATATTGTTTCTTGTTTGGTTCTTATCAGCATTTTCCCAAACCCTAGTAAAACCGTGAAATTCGGCCGGCTATTCTCGCATAGGCACCTCTTTTTCGCCTGGCACTAAAAGTGTTAAAGTTGAAATATTAGATTACAGTTGGTTTAATTGATTGAATTTCGCTTAAGTATTTAATAATTGTAAACGAGATATATGAAAATCTACTAAATGAATTATCGAGAAATGAAATTGATAAGTAGATAAAATATTTTTCCGATCACTCGATCTAATTCATGCGCTTCGCGTTCAAATTATTACGCTACAGACGAAACGAGTAATTAAACGTTTTTTTAACACGAAACGCGTAATAAAACGGACTACATGTTTCTGAAAATATTCAAGATAATCTGTAACGTGCACTTGGATCGTACACACTATCCTGAAATATTATTTTCAATATCATAAAACTAGATGTAGATCTAATCTCTGTCCGATTACGACCGAGTGGTTTACTTTTTTGAATCGTACCTTTTGGCGGTTTTACTGACAGTTCAAATAACATATGTACAGTTGCTAGAGAAATTGTTAGAAAGCAATAACTAAAGCGATAACTGTATCTGTTCGTACAATAATTTTTGACAATTATTTTGATCGATTAATCGTTAATACTTATACGACGAAACGAATCTTAAACTTTTAATCTATATTAAAGTTTTTAATTTGTACAGTTTATCGAATGTAACTTTCCAGAATTTAATGTATTTCTTAAAATAAAATTGTATTTTAATGCAAAAATAAAATAGAAAAAGCATCAAATCTTTTGACATATCTATACATTCTTGTATTTTATAACATATGTATAGAAATTGACATCTTATAAGCAGATAGGTGATAGACGAGGTACCTCGTCTGTGTTATAAGCATACATTGATGCCGAATCGGTCAAGTAGGTTCTCACGTTAGTAAGAGATTGGTTGTCGTCTGCCATAATATAACCTTCGAGGCATTGAAAAAGTGTAAGTAAATAATTCTGTGAAGTCTATATCATAATAATTCTGTAAAACGATAGAAGTACGGCAATCTTTATTTTCAATTTATTTCATACAAAACTGTTTCACTTTTATGTATTATTTTATCACTTGCCGTAAACGTAAACATATCGTACTTTAGGTAGCAGTATATGTAATATTTTATAATAAATGAAGATTATATTGTGTGTAAAAAATATATTATTCAGTAACATTGTGTAAATAAATGTTTTTTTAATAAAGTGTTTATAAATTCTAAATACGTTTCAATTTTTTCCGTAAAATAATATGATTTCTGACCGTTTCGAAATTTAGGAGCATAAACCGTAATATTTTATCGAATACTTTGATTTACTTCAAATCGTGCTCGTACTAGCGTCTTCGTAATATTTTTATGTTAATAATTCGATTGTATCGCAACTCACGTGTGCACAGTACGTATAAGTATCATAGGTTTCTAAATGACATTTTGCAGAAATATATATATTTTGTGTGCTAGACTTGAACAATGTCAGAAGTTGAAGAAGCACCAGCGGAAACAACGGAGGCAGCTCCGGAACAAGATGCCGTGTCCGAGGAAGATAAAAAGTATCTGTCGGATTATATAAAAGAAACCGAACAACGATTAGCTGCGAAAGAAGAAACACGAGCAGCCAATTTAAATCCTAATAGACCGCCGGAAACGTATTTTAGCAAGTTGGATTCAACTTTGAAAAGAAACACAACGTTTGTTAAGAAACTAAAAAATTTTAGCAGTATCCAATTAGATACAGTTTTAAAAGATATGACTCATTTAAATCTTACAAAATATGTAAGCGAGGTTGCTACTGCTTTGGTGGACGCCAAATTAAAAATGACAGATGTTGCACCTGCTATTAAAGTATGCAGTTTTTTGCATCAAACGTATGGAGAATTTTCAACTCATTTTTTTGAAAATTGGCAAAGAATTTTAACGCTAAAGGTTGTGGATAAGATTGCAAATCCGAGCAAACTTAGAGTAGATCTTCGATTTTATGCAGAATTGGTTAACGCAGGAATTTTCACCCATAAGCAAGGATTGCCTTTGCTTGGTTCTGCGTTAACAGTTCTAATCAATATGGATAAAGAAGAACACAACAATGCCAGCATCATATTGAGTTTTTGCAAACATTGTGGCGAAGATTATGCAGGTCTTGTACCTAAAAAAGTAAGAGAAATATCTGAAAAGTTGAGTACACCTATACCTAAAAGCAAGTTACTTTCTCCTGATAAGCAACAAAATGTTAGATTATTGCTACGAGATTATTATAATTCATTGTGTAAGCATTTATTAAAAGAACATAAAGATCTTCAAGCTTTTGAGAAACAAAATCGAAAGATCTTGCAAACCAGAGGTGAATTAAGCTCCGAAAGAAAAGAAAAACTTGAGAGTCTTCAAGTATCTTATGAACGTTTACTTAACAATGTACAGAGCTTTTCTGATACTTTGGACGAACCCATGCCCGAGCTACCTGTAGATAGTGAAATGAAAGCAGAAGCAGAAGAATCGTTGAAAATGATCAGCGAAGGAGAAGAAAATAGCATTCTAGAAGATATGTGGGGAGATGAAGAAACCAGACGATTTTATGAAGTTTTACCAGATTTAACAGTATTTCTTCCAGGATCGTATTTGAAAGAAGTACCCAAACAAGATGTTCCGATAAGCGAAGAAGCTTTGGACGAAGAAATAACATTTGATGAACTAGAAGAAACTGAAAAAGTGGACGAACCAGAAGCAGAGGTTGAAGAGCCACAAGTTTCGAATATAAGTAATAAAATACTTCTAGATGCATTTATAACACATTTACCGAATTGCGTAAATCGTGAATTGATCGATAATGCAGCAGTACACTTTTTAATGAATCTCAACACAAAACATAACAAGAAAAAATTAGTCAAAGCATTATTTGGCGTGTCTAGAATTCGTTTAGATCTATTACCATTTTACTCGCGTTTAGCAGCTATTCTTTATCCTGTTATGCCTGATGTGGGAAATGATTTATGTTCGATGTTAAAACATGACTTTAAATATCATGTTCGCAAAAAGGATCAAATTAATATTGAATCGAAAGTAAAAGTTGTTAGATACATTGGTGAACTTGTTAAATTTAAACTTTATTCAAAGATAGAAGCATTATATTGCTTGAAAGTCTTGTTACACGACTTTACGCATCACCACATTGAAATGGCTTGCAATTTGTTAGAAACATGTGGAAGATACTTATTTTGTTCACCGGACTCCCATCAGAGAACAAAGGTATATTTGGAACAAATGATGCGTAAGAAGGCAGTCACTGCATTAGATTCACGTTATGTAACAATAATTGAAAATGCATATTACTATGTAAATCCACCAGAATCTACAGGAGGTATGTCTAAAAAAGACAGACCACCGATTCACGAATTCATAAGAAAATTGTTATACCAGGATCTTTCAAAAACAAATACTGACAAAGTTCTTAAATGGATGCGTAAATTAGATTGGGAAGATGAAAGCGTATCATCTTATGCTATTAAATGTCTCACTGCCGCATATAACGTTAAATATTTAAATATTCGATGCGTAGGGAGTTTATTAGCTGGACTTGTTGCGCATTATGAAACAATAGGTCCTCATGTGGTAGACGGTGTGCTGGAAGATATAAGATTATGTATGGAAATTAATTTACCAAAATTTAATCAACGGCGTATAGCTATGGTGAAATATCTTGGAGAACTGTATAACTATCGTATGGTAGAAAGTGGAGATATTTTTCGAACACTGTATCTTCTGATTACATTTGGAGTCAGTATGGACCATTCCATACCAAGCGTTCTAGATCCACCTGAACATCTCTTTAGAATTCGACTAGTTTGTACATTATTAGAAACATGTGGACAGTATTTTAATGGTGGTTCTAGTAAGAAAAAACTCGATTATTTTCTAATATTCTTTCAAAATTACTACTGGTTTAAATATACGGATCCAATTTGGACTCCTGAAAATCCTTTTCCAGTGGGTATAGATTATATGTATCGTGACACGTTAACAATGCTAAGACCTAAAATGCAATTGTTTCAAAGTTACAAAGAGGCACAATGTGCTGTGGAAGAGCTGCGAAATACGTTATATCCCACTCTTGGAAATCCTAATGCAGAGGATGGTATTGAACGCACCGATGGAGAGTCTGATATGGGTGTAATTGCCGAAGGCGACGAAGACGTAGCTGTAACATCTGGAAATGGCAGTGGAGATGCAAAAGGTGTAGCTGACTTACATTTTGAAGAGTCTGAAGATTGTTCTGAAGCACAGTCAGAAGAGGATTGGACTGCTGACGCAGAAAGAGATTATACTATGGGTACGCAAGAAAATACTCAAGGAGATCAAAGTCTTTCAGAAGGTGGTACCGATGGTGTTATTATGGACGTTACAGAATTAAATGCAGCATTACCTGCTGGCCCTAGGAGAGTAAGTTGTCCAGAAGATGATGACTTTTTGTCTGCTCTTGACAAAATGGTTTCTGATAATATACAAGATAGAATGCGAGATTCAGTAAAACCGCAACAAGTAGATATTTCTGTTCCTTTACACGTAAAAAGTACTAAGAAAACGTACGAACAATTACAAGAAAGACCTTCTGATAATAACACGGTTGATTTTGTACTTATGTTAAGAAAGGGTAACAAGCAACAATACAAGAATTTAGCAGTTCCTGTGTCATCGGAGTTAGCAATGAATCTTCGAAACAGAGAACAAGAACAGAAGGAGGAAAAAGAGCGTGTTAAAAGATTGACATTGAATATTACGGAAAGACAAGAAGAGGAAGATTATCAGGAAACAATTAATCAGAGTACCAGGCCAGTGACAGTAAATTTAAATAGAGAACGACGACAAAAATATAATCATCCTAAAGGTGCACCAGATGCTGATCTTATTTTTGGTCCCAAAAAAATTCGGTAGATGTATATTAATGTTCTTAGAAGAATACTTATCATGTTAGAAAATCACAATCGACTTACAGTGAGAACTATTTGACGTTCATGTTTCTTTGTAACATTTACAACAAATTAGTGATTCTTTATTTTTAATTTGAAATGCATATCTATATGTTGTTTATACGAATTCACAGTCATATGTGACTTTCAATGTAAAAATTTTTTTTTTTAACTATATTAAAAATGCACAAATATGTTATGTGTATTAATATGTATTTCCGTATATTTGAATGAAAAAAAAAAAAAAAAAAATATTATTACCTTTTGATACAATTGATACATTTAAATGAGATAACTGTTTTGCACGTTATATGTATACTAAATTACATAGTCTTTATGTACAAATAAAAATAATCTTTTAATTTAAAATTAAAAAAAAAAAAAAGAAAATCAATTTAGCTAAACTGTTACACTAATATCGTTTATTGTAAAGGTGTAAATTGCAATCAATTTACATATTGACATAATAAAAGCTGTATTAATAAATCATACTCCAGAATTCTTTTAATAATTTAATGAAACATTTATTAACAATACAAAAGATACAATATATTTAAAAGTAATCATGAAATTGTGTCACTTCAAAACGGATAAGCTTTTATAAATATTGTTACGTGTTTCGGATGTTTCGAAAAGATTTTATTATATTAAGTTTCATTTTTATTATATAAGTAAAGGTAAAGCATTGATCATTTTTTTAAAAAACGAATACAAATATGCATACAAATAAGGAGTTGAATTTGATATACAATTATTTATTTTTGTCTAAGAAATTATTACCGTGTACAAAATGAATATAAATAAATGTTAGGTGTTTTTATGTTTGATACAGCTCTGTTATACAGTCTGCAATAATATCACATATCTACCATAGTATATGATACTGGTAATTATAAATTAATACTAAATGCATGCCTGCATTGTGTTATCTCCGTACTTTATAGACCTTCCTCTGCATCTTCAAATTGACCAGCTTCTACATCCATAGCATCGTCCGCTTCTACACCATTGTGATTGGTCCCTATTTGTTCTAAAGATATAAAATTACAATAAATAAAAATTTTAATGTCCATAAGATGTTAGCTTTTAAAATAAAAGTTTTGCATAAGCATTATTTATATAACTTTTTATGTTAAATTTATCAAATTACTTTATCGGTAGGAATTATAAATTAAAAATATTACCTGTTGGTAAAATGTAGGGAGCATCACCGGCACCAACTTCATAATGTTCAAAATCATCTTCCTCTGCATCTTCGTAAATGTCTTCTTCAGCTACGAAGATATACAAGTTCTTATAACGTATTAGATTTTCAAAACAAAAGGTCATAAAAACAGTTTTACTTACCATCAGAAAAACTATCTTGTGGGTCAGGATAAAGTGCCTGGCATTGGTTCATTGCTTGAAACATTGCCTCTAAGTTATTTGTGTTGTCAGGGGCAAACCGCATTTCTGTGATAGGTGTATCAGCATCTTCAAATTCATTTTCTGATCCGCTATCAGAAGCTTGTGGTATTGGTACATCTACACGAAACATTGTATGAAAGAAACGTAAAGAGGTACAATCTGAATACTTTCGACAGAAATTGTAAAAAAAATAAAATCAGATTCCTACTACTAATAACCTAATTTAACTTTCACATAACTTTTACTCTTCATTGAAAAGCAAGCAATTATGCTCAAAGGAAACTTAATATACCTGGAAGGTCTACTTTTGCATCAACCATAATATATAAACATTGTCTTGGATGTACTTGTTCATCTCGTGATATGGCATGTAAAGATATATGAGGATATTCGAGTGAAAATCCTTGTTGTGTATCATAATTCACCCAAGAAAGTAAGCTACCAATGTGAACATTATATTAAATAATGAACATAATACTATTAAATATGAAACTGTTTCATGTTTATTTTTACCTCTCTGTAATATACAGAGTTCCTTTTCCTACTTCTCTATCATTAATGTACACAGTACTATTCGGCTCTTCATGACGAATCCCTTCTTGTGGCGCAAGAAAATTGCTAAGCACTACCATTTTTTGCCTGCAACAGTGATTCAAAGAGTTTTTTCCAATATGAAACTAATACATTTTAATACAAGAATTTAATTGTTTAAATAGCTTAGAAGAAATGGAAATAGACGGTTAATTGTGCAACCATAGATTTCATTGTATCGTATAGGGTGTTTCCTACTTTTCCCAATAAAATGTAGGAGCATCATCCAGAAGTAAAAATAAGAAAAAAAATTCATTACAGAATACGAAAGGTTTGGTGACGTACACTCTAACGACCTACAATAAATTGTTTCTGAACAGTTAATATAAACACAATTGACCTTTCGTATTCTTTAATACAAAATTTGCTATTAAGTGCAGTTAGAGGTAAAGATATAATAAGGTTGTAAAATCGATTAGGAGTAAGATGCTATGTTTCGGGCACCGAAACAAAAATTTCAAATGATATAAGAGGAGATAAGTTCGTGCTTCATCAGGGCAGCCTAGTGTCAACGCGAAATTGGTTCTTTCATTTTAGTATGAAAATTACGGTATTCAGGCTGAGCTTCGAGGAAGCAGTTTTAAAAATAATTTCATGGTAAAATAACTGATAATTAATCATTTTTAAATAAATTGTTTTTAATTATAAGATAAAATATGTATTTTATGTTAACATTATACCTTTGCATGAAACGTTTACGGATAACGAGCAATTTTTAATAATATCTCAATTGCATATAGATATTGCCAGTACGTATTTTCTATACATTTTTAGTTTTTTTTTATTAATAATCTGAAACTGATTCATGTATTTTCTATGTTGAATGATATAGTATAATTCTTCAGCAATAAATGTCAATTAATGTTGCTTAGATTTTGCAAAGAGATTATTATTTGTTAACAATGTTAAGAGTAGAAGTTTTTATACGTTCCAAATTTATTATAGGATACTAATCTGTTATAATACGTAAGCTTCTATGAATATTTTATAAACTTTTAAGGTAACACATTGAAGAACAAAGTTCTATTATTAATTAACTATCGATTATGTTCCTTGTGATTGTTTAATTGTAAACAATTTTTAAGGAGTGGATCTACTTGATGAGTGACAAATAAAAGAAATCTAAATTTCTAGGCTTCCAGTAGAAATTTCTGGACTTTCAGCGGCATAAATTAAAGCGTATACCTTAACGAATAATTTGAGACTAATTTCGTTTAAATAATCCGCCTGGCTCATTAATTATAAGCAATTATTGAAATTAGCGCGATTTACGGACTAAAAAACAGTATCGCCATCTAGCAGTGAAATAGTGGAACTAATAGTTAAAAATCAAGGTTTAGAAAAATACAAATATCTCAGCTTCTAGACGGAATTTTTAGGCCGCTGAGGGCTCAAATTAAAGCTTAGGATCCCAGCTATCGATTGAAAGTAGTTTCGTTAATATTGGTCCACACCTTCGATAGTTATAAGTAATTAAACATTCAATTGATAACAGATGAATCATAACAAAAAACTTAGCGAAATTTATTTCAGATTGTAGCTAGTATTCTAATCTTTAATTTGTGCCCTCAACGGCCTAAAAATTCTGTCTATAAGGTGGGATATTTGCATTTTTATAAATCTCGATTTTTAACTATTAGTTCCACCTTTCTACCGCTAGATGGCGATATTGTTTTTTTAGTCCGTAAATCGCGCTAATTTCAATAATTGCTTATAATTAATGAGCCAGGCGGATTATTTAAACGAAATTAGTCTCAAATTATTCGTTAAGGTCTACGCTTTAATTTACGCCGTTGAAAGTCCAGAAATTTCTACTAGAAGCCTAGAAATTTAGATTTCTTTAATTTATTACTCATCAAGTAGATCCACTCCTTAAAAATTGTTTACAATTAAACAGTCACAAAGAACGTACGAACATAATCGATTGTTTTAATCAATGGTAGAACTTTGTTCTTCAATATACCACCTTAAACGTGCATACAGTTACATATTAACAAATTAGCATTCTTTAATAGATTTGTAGCACGCAAAAACTTCTACCGTTAACACCGTTAACAAATAACAATCTCTTTCCAAAATCTGAGCAATATTAATTGACATTCGTTGCTAAACAATTATACCGCGTTATCCAACATAGAAAACACGCGTATCGATAGCAAATTGTTATTAAAAGAAATTACAAATGTATACGGAATACCCATTACCAATGAACCATTCTATAATTATTCGCACCGTCCTGCGAGTAGCTAGTTTCAATAGCTATAAACGCTCAACGCTTTAATTTATAACTTCATTGTGTCTCTTCCTCTCACTGTACGTACTCAACGTTACGTCCAATCTTTACTTAAAACCTTGTCGCAAAGCATTTATACGAAAAGCGTGTATGATATTTTTTTTCTTTATCTTCGCTTGTAGATTATACTTCTGCGGTTTGTTGCTTAAAGTAGAAATTACCCTGCGTGCGTAAATAAATATGTACATATAATTAATAAATCGGTTTCAAAGATATATCATTAATTAAACGTGTATCTCATTCGGATAATTTATGCACAGTTATAAAGACCAATGTATAGCATACAGCGAACCATAATTTTACATTTTAAATAGCAGTTTTAGTTCTCTAATACTATTCGTCTTTTACACGCGTTCAACTAATTATACAAATCGTTAGTGTATAAATCTATTACTTACTTGGTTTCGGAAACGAAATATAAATAAAAGGAGGCGAAACTTTCCACCGGATGAAGAAACTTTAAAAACTTGATAACGATTTTACAACCTTAATTCTTACACAATACTTCGATCACTTTTTATGCGACCAAAATAGTGTAATTAGAGTCCACTGTTACTTTATAAGCGTGAATGTCAATCGACGCGTAGATTTTTCATTTTATAACATTTACAGGAACAATATTTTTCGGTTCACTGTTGTGTTTCTATTTTACGTTATTGATGCAGAATACGAAACGTACGATCAACTCGTCTACGTTGCTTGGTGTACGTTCTTACGATAAACTATAGATATTAGACTATAGATGCTCGAAAAAGCGGGAAATTATGCTGAATAATTTTGAAATTATAAGAAATAAAAAATTATCTAACCGCTTAGAAATTTGTTTACATTGCCAACAATTGTATAAGTTGAGAATTTTTAAGCACGCGTTTATCTTTATTTTGACTTCATTTTAGATTGTTGAAAATTTCAAATTTAAGTATTTCTAAAAATGTATAAAATATTTATATAATTTTTTTCAATTTTTTCAAAAATCGATCTTTATTTCAAGCAGTGTATAAGTTGTAACTTATTTAGTTATTATAATTACAATAATGAGAATTTTATTATTGCACAATATTTTATTCGGTTTATCGGTACAATGTGTATACAACAATCTCAAAATAATTATCATAACGGAGAAACTATATAAAAATTTTATTATTATAAAAACGTTTCAATAGGTATATGTAGATAGTTCCATGTACATCAGTCGCATAAAATTATCAGTAACGATAAACGATTTTTTAATAAACAATTATACGAATTAACAAATCGTTCAACCGTAGTTGTTCACAATACGCCAATTTTAATATAATTACAAATTTATCAATTATGGAAAATAATTATTTGATATTTTCTCAGTCATTGTTTTAAACATATAAGAAACAATTTTATTCAACATTCATTATTATCTACTTCGTACAAAGTGAAGCAAATATTTCTAATATCTTTTTTACATTTATTTATGAAAATAATCCATACTATTTACATATTCTTTTTCATGCATTGTACAAAATTGAAATTTCTATGCCATCGAATTTGAATTTATTCACTTCACCTGAAACATAAATGTCAAACTTTCTAAAATTTATAACGATTATAAACTTTAAACCTTTGTTTCGTCTTAAAGAAAATGAGTTTAGTTATAAAATTTAATTACACGAATATAAAAACTCTAATGAAATAAATATTCTTTAACGTGAAACTATCTGCAATAATGTAACAGAGATAATTTACAAAAAAAAAGAAACAATATCAAATCAATTTTTTTGCATATTTAACTTGCTCGGGTTACTTGGAATGAACTATTAAATATTAAGATTAATAATAAACACGTAGAAGATTTATATTAATAAATTGTAATAACATAAGCATATAATGAGAAATGTAAAATTATTTCAATACAAGTATACAACTTATATATTTAAAAAGTAAGAAATAAACAGCAATGATTGATTTTGCCCGAAATGTCGGTAAAATAGCATTAAAATTAGCAAAAAGATATAAATACAACCATGTCTTACTCATTTTTTGTATTTATTTCAATATACTACGTTTAGTTATTACTCTGATAATCTTTCTAAACTCAATCAAACCTTGTACACTTTAGTGCGTTATACTATTGCTAATTTATCATTATAAATATGTTTACAGTTTTATTACTACGTTGTAAACATAATTTCATCACTATACTACATAATGTAAGAATATAATTTTAATTTATATTTTATGTATGATTTCATAATTTTATAGATATACATAAAATATAACAAAGTGAAACATCCTTACAAATATTACATTCTTTTTTTCAATACATAAATAAACGAAACAACAAAAGAAAAAAAGAAAATACATTTCTTTGCCATATTTCCATAATTTTGTGTTTCCAATTATCAACGATTATCGAAATTCTATTAGGTTACAATTGGTAAAATAAATTTTCCATATAGTGTTCATTTATGAAAATATGGGTATGATAATAACATAATCGATAATAGAACACAGAAAAGCCATCTGAAAATGTTTTATTAGGATTACATGTGGCAAGCGAGGCTTTTGTTTCCAATTCCTCAAATTTAAAATTCATCTCCATAACATTTTTACGTACATACATACATACTGTCAGTACAATAAAAAGTGCTCTTTTTAGTATTTTGCACTTCATTTACTACTAGAAATTATTGTTACAAGAAGTATCGCCTCAACATCTTTGAGAAGATCGGTCAGCATTCTTGGGCAAATTTTGTTTCCTAGTGAACCTATACTATTCAAGTACAACACGCTGAAGAATATCTGGCTTGATTGCTATAGTGTTTTTAAAATTAGTGATAAGTGAATAATAAATCATTTACATCAGAAAACATTACATTTATTTTTCTCAACAATAAACTAATGTATGTCATGGTTTTCATAAAAAATTAACAAAACATTTTGCATATTAAAAACATTTTTTTGCTCGTCATTGAAACATTTGATCACCTTTTATGTCGACACCGCTAAGTTACCCACTGTAAATCAGCTTTATAATATATATTTTTTTTTTTTTATGTCGTATTTCGTATCAGATATCAATGGTTCTGTACAGCTCGTGCCAGACTCTTCAATTTTATATAATTTCATACCATTGATAAAGATAAATAATATATGATAGAACAATATGGATACAATGTACAGCTGAATTAAATATTTATGCTACATAATTGAATATCACTAAACGTTACTAATGTTAATTGTGCATTTTTCCTTAGTTGTGTTCATGGGTAACTGAATTTTATTGTTGTCTTCAAGGGGCTAAGTTCCAAAAAAACATCGAGAAACATGTATCACACTAAATCTTGTGACGTTTTTGATATGTTTTATGTTTCTAAATATCATAGAAGTCCTTTGTAGGCGTGTAATGACAACTTGATCGACAGTAACAGTAGTAACAGTTATAGAAGTAGCACTAACAATGACACTATGAGCAATAATAACAGCAAATAGTAGTGCAGCAATAGCAGTGGAGGTAGTTATAATAGCATTAATAATCGTAATAATAGTTGTAAGAGTATAGTAAAAGTTGAAGATTGATAGTAATCAGTGAAATAGCATTAGTAATGATGACTTCGGTATAATTGCAATTATAATTTATTTGTAAAACATTTAAACACAATTATTAGGAAAAAACAAACTATATAAATCTAATTTCGACGACTGATAAAAATTGATTATAACAAGTTGTATAAAAAACGTAATACAATAATTTTAATTAAATAACCTATAAAAATAGTTGTAAAATTATTTTTATGATACAGTACAATAGATACACAATATCTAAAAGAGATTCACGTTTTCGATTGTGCAGAAGTAAAAGCTTTTTCTACATTCATATTGATATACGAAATTCTTTTGTACATGCAGGAGTATACAAATTAGAAAAAAAAAAAAAAGAAAAGAAAAAAAAAACATAACGTATAAAATGATGTTAAAAAAAGAACACAGTTTCATATACGATAAGAACATGAGTATGGCACAAATTGTTTACGAAGAAAAACATCAAATATTATCATTAACTTAATACGGAATAAATACTTTAAAGAGATGCAATCTATCTTTATCATTTAAAGATAGTGTTCTTAGTTAATTTTTTTTTTTTAAGATTTCTTTTTACTATGTATGTTTTTTTTGGAACCTTTCCCTTTGTATTAATCTACACCGTCCATTTGTATACTTCGCTTATATCATAAATACAAAACTCCCATGAAGAATATTCTTAAATATCACTACATGCAAACTTAAGTTTGCAATGTGTTTGTAATTTCTCGATGTACAGTTACCAAATCTTGTATATATCCAGCTAATCTGGCATTCAATGTATCCAAATTTTGTTTTTGGACTTTGTTTGCGCTTAATGCAAGTTCTAACTGTTCATGAACAACCCTTAACATTTCACGAAGTTCCGCATTTTCTTTCTGTAAAGCCTGGAAAATAAAATTATAAACTTATTGAGTTATTAAACACAATTAGATATTGATTTGTTAAAAATATTGTTTTTGTTATTAAAACATAAATCTTTTTTTTTTTTTTATTCGGTTTACTGAATTAATATACTTTTTACGAAAGGACATCACGATTAGTAAAATAAATAGAAAAATATTAAACATTTTCATACGACAATTATTTCATTAATTATTAATATTTAATAACATTACGTTATAATATATACGTACTACAAAATCTTTATTTTTCGTAGCCATAGTAAGAGCTATGATTTCTTCATTTCTTGTTCTAAGTTCATTTTCTAATGCTTCGACTCTCAACCTTAATGCTTCACTGTTGCCTTCTGCTATTTTTCCAGCTTCTAGATCTGCGTATTTGGCTTTAATTCTTGCGTTTTCTTCTTTATATAATTGTAACTGTCTTTTCCATTCGTCAACATTAGCCGTGGACTCTTGTAGCGCGCTTGTTAATCTAGCATTATTTGTCTTCAATGTAGTTAATTCGACCTGCAATCGAATTTAAGCTTCAAGAATCGATATAAAACAAAAGATAAATTATTTACAATGAATTACATTATACGTCACACATTGATATATGACTATTTGTAGCTTATTTAAAAATATATACAGACATACCTCCCATTTCTTAGCGTTTGCAGAACTTTGTGCCAGCGCAAGTTTCAGCCTATCATTTTCATATTTAAGCTGCATTTCAGCCGACTGTCCACCTTGTGTCGAACCGAGTTGAGACGATTTCCCTTGATGTTGCGGACTTTCTGTACTCTGCTGAGAAACACTCTGTGATCTTGAATGGACTGCATTTTTCAATTCATCATCCACTTTATTCTGACAACTACCAGGTAAGGGACTGCTGCTTACCAAAGACACACTATTTTGAGTAGAAATCATGTTGGCATTTGGATTTGGATTATTCGATGCCGATACATTGGAATTAATCATCGATGAATTTGGCGGGTCTATAAGGTCTTGTTCCGACGATGGCATACCCGATCGTGACGTAATCGGGCTCACATTTGCACTAGTAGCAGGAGTAACAGATGAGCTGTTCGATTGTAATTTAGCGCTAGCTAATTTAGTGGCTTCCTTCACTTCATGAAACTTCTCTATAAACTGCCAAACGAATAGTATTGTCTCTGAGATTGTGGTGTACACATGACTGTACATTAACTAAAGACATATTTCACAAACCTTTCCTAATTCTGCTTCAGATGAAAAGCCAAGACCGTATACGGTATTAGCTCTAACATCTGACCACTGCCCAAATTTTTGTGACGTCTTTGTGAAGGTCATATTTGGAGTAATAGTACTATTTATTACTGCCTAAAATAAACATAAAAAAATATAGATAATTTTTAAACGTATTACAAGTTTACTTTTCGCAACAGATTATTTTTCAATCACCTTTGTTCCTTCAACGGATATTATTCTGTATAAACTCCTCGTGGAGTCGTAAAAAAATGAAACAGATACCGCCGCTGTAGACGCAGATACCCAAGATCTTTTTGTCTTAGGATCGATATGAAATACGTGCGCTTTGCACGTGAAAATTGGTTGTTCACTGCAATTTATTAAAAGTAAGAGACTTAGGTACTCGAATATATCGATTTAATTAATACATGCATCATCTATTTATATATCCCATACTCAAAATATAAATTATAGGTATTTTAATAACAACGAATATCTTGAAGTTTATTTTTTTGTAGAACTTTATTATACGTATATTCTACAGAAACATAACAAAATTAAGTACATCAAAAAAATTTTTTTTCGAATTACATATCTCTTTTACATGCCTTAAAATTAATGGAATGAAAATCTAATGATGTTACGATTTAACATTACAGCGATACAGGCTATATTGTACAAATCTGGAGGAAATCAAAAGAAACAAACACGAACAAGCAATTCTCCGTCGTATATATATTTTTTTTAATAAAGAAAAAAAACAATTATACTTCTATTTCAATTCCCTTAACTTCTCGTACGTGCAATGTATGTACAATTTATATACATTGTTCAAAATAAGAAATTTCAACAAACAATGAATGTACTTCGTGTAAAAAAATAACTACAACGAAAATAATCAATATTCAACTATTTATCGCTCTACAAAAATATGAAATCGTTTATAAAACTGTTCCAACAACAACTNGTGCCTAAATATTTTTAGCCAACGTACAATCGCATCGAGGAAATTGTTAAACAAATATTTAACGCGACAAATATCTTGACAATTCGCGGAATCAATTTTCACAATGCGAATCTAAAAATATATCAAACGATGCACGAGTAAACAACCAGAATAAACACATTTCACGCGGTGCCGACTTATCCCACTTTTGCTGTTCTATTTCATGGTTATATATAGATAAAAGAAAAGAAAAACATTCCGGTCCAGAGTCTCCTTACGTACGCACCCATCTAAACGAGTATCGGCTACGATGTCGGGAATACGATAGTAAATAGACAGGAAAGTATAGCGCTGCGCGTTAAGCTAACGCAATGAAATCGACCTATTTTATACGAATCGATGGTGTTCGGTAACATAATAATTAAGGATCGTTGATAATACTTATAAGCGATGTGGAAATTGTACATCGCGTGTACATATATTACACACCCTTAAAAGGCGGTGCGGAATACAACCACGTTCACTTACCCCATTGTTTCTTTGCCCGATGTCATACAAAACGAATGCTAATCTCACAGACTCATAGAAAAATCTATTCAACGCGAGTGCGTGGTAACGATTCGTGAAGAGAGATTCTCGGAATGATTGAAAAATTGATAAAAATCTGTTCGACCAGAGACAGAGGCGCACCAGTTGACAGCCGCCATCGGCCAAAACTGTATAGCGAACGGCGACGATCGCGCAACAACATGAAACTAGTCGAGTTTCCACCATATACCTGGATTTAATCGATTTTCCACGAAAGGTTGCTGTCCATTGCTAACCCGGTACCTTTCTTTCAAAAAAATCACTAGACACGGTTCCGCGACAGGGCGCGTACCTATGTCGCGACGATACTAACAACGGGCCTTGGTTTATCGTTCGAAACGTTGGTAACAACGCGGTTATCTTGAATACGCGACCCATTGCTCGTTACGTATCGAATCGTCTCGTTGGTTTTAAATCTTTCGCCAATGGAAAGCGATGAATAGAGGAACAACGGAGCGAAGCGGCGCTGTAATCTCTATCCTTGTCTCGTATCTCGTATCTCGTTTTACCCGAATACAATGAAAGTGCGCAACGTTCGGTGGGTGGGGGCGTCGGGCGAGAAAGAGAGGAAACAGGAGGGAGAGAAACGGTCCGTCTTGCGAGCCGTCATGGCTGAATCATCGTGAGCGACTCTTTCAGGGGTACGATAACAAATGACATTGTGATTGAATCACCGAGCGTGAAAAGTACGGTGTATGGAGTTACTGTAAGATAAAAAAATATAATCTCGATGCGGATACCCGGCGAAGAGACGTGATAAACACCGTATTCGCGTGTGCGTAACTTTTCCCCCCAGTGGAACGATGAACGGGTTAAGTTTTAGTGAATTGTGTTGCTTGTTTTGCTGTCCACCTTGCCCGTCCAGAATCGCTGCCAAACTAGCGTTTCTACCTCCCGAGCCTACGTACACGTTCATCGAGGACGAAGGTTCAAAATTTACGATATCTCTGTCGGAGAGAGCGGAGTGGCAATACACGGAAAGGGAGAAAGAGTCGGTGGAAGGTTTTTACGCGAGAACATCACGAGGAAATCGAATAGCCTGTTTGTTCGTCCGATGTTCGGCCACCGCACGTTTCACGATTCTATTCTCTCATGGAAACGCAGTCGATCTTGGACAGATGTCGAGTTTTTATCTGGGACTCGGTTCCAGGATTAATTGCAACATATTCAGTTACGATTATTCGGGTTACGGGGTCTCCGGTGGCAAACCGTCGGAGAAGAACCTTTACGCGGACATAGACGCTGCGTGGCATGCTCTGAGAACACGCTACGGTATCAGCCCGGAAAATATTATTCTGTACGGCCAGAGTATAGGGACTGTGCCCACTGTCGATCTGGCAGCGCGATACGAGGTCGGTGCAGTCGTTCTGCATTCACCTTTGATGTCCGGGATGCGAGTCGCTTTCCCGAATACCAAAAGAACGTGGTTCTTCGACGCATTTCCTAGGTAGGTTAAATTCATCTTAAAACAACTCGTCCCCCTTTTATCGCGTTAAAATGAAACGCGATCTATAATCCGCTTATCGCACGCTGTGATTCGCACAGCTTGGTTCACGCGCATGACACTATCGTCCAGTTCGGATGTACATCCATACACGTGGTACGGATACATGTCGCCGTACATACACGCAAACGTTTCGTTCTATATTTACAATTTTAAACTATGTTTAAAATGTATGAGAAACTTTGCGTGACATAACGAGTTTCCCGGAATCTTGTAACAGTGTCGCACGGGGGTACGCGTTTCCTTTGTTCGAGAGATAATTTTTTCGGAATTCAAGTATCGGGAAGCAATAAAAGTTTATCTACATACTTGCGTCATGGAAACCTATAAATCGCACGATCCGTTGACGCATATTTCGCTAATAGGTTTTACGCTCCTGCTACCGCTTACTCGTTTGTCCGTGTATCGTCCTTTATTTTTATTCAATTAAATTAAAGTAAATAACAGGGAATTCATATTTATCGACTCGTGCAATTGGGAAGATTTATAACGTTTTTGTTAATATCTTGTTCGGTTCCTTTTTAATTTCATATTTCGTTACTGTATTGTTAATATACGTTGTATTTTTAGTTCACCTTTGTAAAACGATACGCCCGTGGAGTAAAAGTTTATTTAATATGTAAGATACGGCAAAATATTTGGCGTAAAATGTAACGAGTCGATGATGTTTCCTTTTTTTACAGTATAGATAAAGTACCAAAAGTGACATCTCCTGTTTTGGTGATTCATGGAACCGAAGATGAAGTGATAAGTATCAATCATGGATTAGCAATTTATGAGAGGTGTCCAAGAGCTGTAGAACCGTTATGGGTCGAGGTATGTAACGTTACTCGTCTTCTTCTTTGTTCTCGGAGAATAAAAAAGAAAAAAGAAAAAATTGTGTAAATACCATAACTTATGCGTTCAGGGTGCTGGCCACAATGACGTCGAATTGTACAATCAATACTTGGAACGACTGAAGCAATTTATAAGCGTGGAACTGGTAAACTGACGGCGACTAAGCCTCTCCCAGAATCAGGGGGGGCAGGGAGGAGGGCATACGCACGTGAGCAGCCAAGGACACGCTACTTCTAACAATTCAAACACCATCAGCTCTATTTCAACGAGCTCGCAGACTGAAAAGCTTGTCTAGCAATCGCCTCCCACAGGGGAGAAGGCACCTGTCCTCCTCTGTGACGAAGAATCATCTTTTGTCTCTACGGACGAAGGATTTTTCTTTCGTGATCAACAGATAGTTATTAATCAGAAACTTCATCGTAAAGATTCTTTGAAGGAAACATGTTCCGAGGATGATGACTCGAGTTTAGATAGTAATTCGAAAAGAGCTATACGACAAGACGAGAAGAACTCGAAAGAAGAGGATATAGCTACGAATATTCAAGATAAGAAACACGGTAAAACAATATTGGAGGGTACTTCTCTTTGTCGCAGTTTCCGATTAAATCATATCGGTCAAGTTGCGAAGAAACACATTTCTTTACCAAAAAATTTAAAAAATCCATTTAGTAAAAGTCAAAAGAATATCGTTCATAGGACTTTAAAGAATTCGTTTGGCCAAGGTCACAAGAAAGCTGATACTCAAATATCTCATACAACTTTGGTTGACATACAGGTCGAAGACTGCCGACAATACGCGATTGGAGAAAAGTCACTGTCGTCGTATTCCAATACTTCTAGTGATAATAATAAAGATAGTTCGGACTGTAAAAGTATTCACAATCAGCTCAAATCAGAGAAAAGGTCTCCTATAAACCAGTTCAAATATAGTAGTATAGAATCTGCGTTGGATTCTGAGTGTTCTAAAAACAATAAAAAACATTGCTGTAATAAAATTTCAACTAAAGAAACAACCGTGAAAGGTAAAAGGTCCGAGGAGCATGAAACGCAGGCCATTACTGAAAAATCCGCGGAATCTACGAAAAAGTTTCCGTGGGGTAGTAAGAGTAGCAAATTCACGAGTAAAAGTTTTGAAAAGACGTGTAAAGATAAAGGAAAAAGTGATTCTATGGAAAAGAAATTGAAAGCTAAAAAAATCCTTTGCAGTCCCTTAAGAAAATTTGGTCGGTCGTCATTGACGATCGAGCCGGATAAAATTATGATAAATTTACCAAAGTGTTCTCCCTGTGCTTGTAGACTGGCTGCGAGCTCGAAAATTTTATCCAACGATTCTAGTTTACTTTCCCGATTTACTACAAATCACGAGAGTCCTCACCACGCTGTACGTTCGAGAAGTCCATCGCATCTAGATGTACAAACGGATGTCAGCTTGAAGTCTTCGGAAAGAACGTCAACGCAGGCAAATTTGTTTTCAAATATACAACAATTTCAAAAATCACGGTACACACCCCGAAGCAGAAGCGTCGGTGAGTTGTGCAACATTGTCAACAAGTGAAGCAATCTTGAGTTATTCGCCTATTGGAATGGAAGTATTGTTTCTGGACGAAGCTGGATCTCTAACATCGTCAGCTTAATGCTCAGGAAATGTTATTCAGGAGTTAAGGAAAAAGAAAAGCTATATATACTGAATACTCTGATAAGATTAAACAAACAACTTTAGAGATCAAGTGTTAACTAAATAACACCGATTCCGCGTGTCTCGCAAGTTGTCGTTCCATTATTCTTCCACATAACTGTCTTTAAACAAATCATAGATTTATACGCACGACACTTATTCGGGCTGTAACAGTGCTAGTGAGACTGTGCACATAAACATACATACGACACATACATAAAATTTATTATATTTCTAGAGATATGAGATAATATATCTGTGCATACTAAATATTCTTATTATACATGCACACACATAGCGGTGCATGCGTGTGTATGTTGCAAGTCGTTTCTGCAGCGTGGGCTGTGGAACGTTGTTACGACAAATATGTCGAGTATTATTATTATTTTTATTATCATCCTCCTTAAGATTAGGGAGTCGAATGGCTTACATTAAAATATTTTCTTCCACCACTGATGCTGCTACAATCGGCCGTAGCAAGTGTGTGGTACGAAAATTCTTCGCTGAACCTACGCTTCTTAATTTAAATTTCTATATAATTTTATATCGTTACTTGTTAATTAAGAAGTCCAACAGTTTCGTAAATCCTCTCATTGTTCTTCATTTTATCATTTCATTTGTGCATTTAAACTTATTTTTTCTAAAGAGAAGAAAATAATAAATAGCTATTAATGGATTTGTTAATGAATGTGAGGTGTATGTTTTGCATTGCGTGTTTTTTATGACTCAATTTTATAACCTAGGTTCAGCGGTGAAGCAAATGTTATATGAAGTCGCATGTTTTTATAAAAGAATCGCTGTCACTGAGACCAGTGTATATGATAGCTGTACCGATAACGGAAACGTTTGTTTTTATATTGACCCACAGCAAAGGCCTGTGCAGCGAGCAATGGAAATCTTCCAAGGTAGCAAACAATTTAAGATAGAGACAAAAAGTTAATGGATAGCATTAAGGAATCGTGTAAGTGTGAGATGTCGTAGAAGACGCTACGTTTTACTGACAATGAATGAGATGATGGTCTTGAAAACAACAATAAGAATGCAACTAGATAGGGACAATATTACTGCCAAACTTGATTATGAATTAGTTTATTTCTAAAGAGGCGAATCGTTTGAAGGACCTTGTCTATAGGTATGTTTCTTGTTAGTATTTTTATATCTCGATAATGTAAATACAGTACAATTAAATAATTTTTCTTTTATTAGTATATGTATAATGTATGCGGCAACGTAAAACGACTGTGCGGAGCCAATGGAAATAAATCGGCACTAGTACATGTATGTATTTCCGTAGAAAAAAAATATTTTTTTTTCTTTTTTTAATTTCGTATAATCTTAAACATTTCTACCCGTCCTTATTGTCTTTTAAATATTAAATTGCTATGAACGTCTTCAAGCTACGATTATAAGCTGAAATTAAATGTGTGTATAACTGTGGTTGTATGAATCAACGGAAAGTGAATATAAGATTACAAGTATTCAATTGAAAAGAAAATAATCTGATCGATTGCTTTTGAAAAATAATTGAGGATTCTCGTTAGTTTACTATCAATTTTGGTACTTTTAATTATTGTTATCTGTATTGTTATCTTTCCGTATCGTTTACGTTATTTCATTCGTGTTGTTATTTTAAACTTTTATTCAATCGTTAATCCTTATATTCACTCTCCTTTAGCATTAATCTTTTAGAATACTCTATGGTGCATAACGGTACCGAGATAGAGGGAGTCCGATACTTCTCTTCCATTGGCCTTCACATAGCCGCTATTAAATCGATCTGTATCGATCGCAATTCTAATATCTATTTCGTAACTTGTGAAAAAAAAAGGAAAAAAAAAAAAATTTATACCGTTGTTTGACAAATGTCCAGTTTTATAGATGACATATATTTCGGAGACCGATTTTTATCGAAAACTCAATAACGACAGCGTGGAATAACGAGGCGATCGGTCCTCGACGAAAAATGCAATTGGTCGTTTGTAAAACTGGGTAAAGAAAATAACTTTTGTACAGCATATTTCGAACGCATACGTGTCCCCTCTTTCTTCTACTTTCTTTCTCATTTCCTGTCGTGTGTTTCTCTCTTTCTCTCTTTCTCTCGTTCTCTCGCTCATTTCTTTTGCTATTTTTTACTACCCTACTATGTGTCTCAATACGCGTAAAGCAATCGACCGGTTTTGAACAGCACTTTCGTCTTTCATGATTGCATCGTGCCCAGTAGAATGGTACTCAATGCTCTTTTTGGGTATCACGCTAATCACGGTGCGGTATTCATAACTGTACATAATAGCGTGTAAGTGAAGTATTAGAAATAATGTACTCGATGTTCTGTTCGGTCGTATCTAATGTACTTACAGGAGAAGGTGGGTTAAAGAGATGGGAGGGAGGAGATAACAATGATAGAAATAACGAGATCCCTTGATCGTTAGTGTCATATGTATCACGAAGTGACTGTAGCGCAAAACGAATTAGTTGATTAGTTGTTTGATAAGTAATTAACACGTAGCTCGTTAAACAAAATTATAAGTACAGGAAAGAGAGGAAAGAGAAGAAAGACGAGTAACGTTTATTTCGAAGTGAACGAATGAAATTATTTGTTTTATTTAATGCGTAAAGATATAATATCAAGCGAAATAATGTTATTTCTCATGAAATCGTATAGGAACGCGTAGTCCGAAACACCGCTGGCCACCCTATTAGGGTTGTTTTAGAGTTTTATACTTCCATCGCACTTGACTTGAGCGTATTGCATTGCGAAGTACTTTATCAATCGTTGCCACGTTTAAACAATGTATAATTATTATGTAAATCATACATTTAAGCCCACATTATCCAATGCAGCTTGTTTTACCGACGGACTTCGTAATATCGCATGACATTTATCGAATAAATCAATTCTCGTCGGAAACATGGTCATCCTCCTGTTTGAGCAATCGATTTGTCACATGCGTTTGTTGAAACGGTAGAAATTGTATTGTATTTAAATAATGCAGCCGCTCATTATCATTCTCCTTTCTTAAATTGAAATTGTGT
>SMSQ01012624.1:22563-42980 GCA_019453375.1 Ctenoplectra terminalis | reverse complement strand
TAAAAAGAGAGTGTACCAAAATGGTTCTATTTCAAACTCGTAAAAATTCAAAACGACAATGAGAGTAACAGTTGAATCAAAGTAACAGTTAGTTTATTTTTTGCAATCAAAATTCAAGATTTTTATAGTAATAGAAACATCGAAGAAGAGCTGTAGAAAATTAATAACGATTGCTTCGTTGAATAAAATTTCATGAAAGTTCGGATTCCTTGAATTTTGTACCATAAATCCGCACCAACTTTTTCCTGCATCTAATAGAAATCTTTATCTATTTTAGGGTTACGAGTTCATTCGAGAGTTCTTTTACGATAGTTGTTCTAGAGAGTACTCTCAAATGTGTCCAATATTCTCGGCACCGTGTCCATTAATAAATTTAACTCACGAGAATAACTCGCGATAGTTGTACCGACTCTCGGACACGTACCTTTATAAAAAGCTTCGGCACGATTGGCTAAATTTTCTCTAAAATTAAACGTTGCTTGCATAAAATATGCGCGTCTAAATCTTCAATGTTAAATTAACAGTTAATAGCGTCAAGGGGGTACATCATGGGTAATACGATATTATTCGTTTCTCCATTATCCTAAAATACTGTTCTGCACTCGTAAGCGGCGATAAATTTGCATAATTTCCATAGAAAATTACATGGTCGATGATAATTTTCTTTTATAATTCGCGATTTAAAACTGCTCGGATGCAGGAAACATCGATAAATCAAACCTGGCCTGATTTACGCTGCGAACGCGGCTCATTGTCATTTTCAGGATCCACCGTTTCGCGTTTGCCTTACTGCACCGATGATTTACGTTGCCGCAAGTTACGTGTAATCTATTCGATGCGTTCTTCTTGCATCAATGATTGTGTTTGCATGGACAACATCGTTACCGGACGTGCGCATGCAAAACAGGTTTCGTACGTTCGCGAAAGGAAGATTTACGGGGCGTTCGCATTAAACAGCGCCGGGCAAAAATCGTCCTCGATCCCTCGAATTTCCGCGAGCATTCGCAGTTCTGGCGTCGTAAAGTCAGCCGTTCATACCAGATATCGATCCACAATCGTTAACCCTGCGTTAGTGTAGCAACCTGCTGGGAACACACCGCCGCGGAAAATCCACATTGTGTTTCAGCAGCGTCGTAAACTTTTAGTATCATAAACTTTACCGTTAAATGATCGAAGATATAAATTACAGAAGACAATTTAAAGTGTCGGCGGTACTTTCTGGAAGCAACTTTACTTTCGGACTATCCGATGCTGTTAAATGTCTCCGACGTTGCTTTTAACGAAGAGAAAGTACATGGAACTGCTTTATGCAACTGGATAAAAAATCGTCAATTATGCAGGGTGTTGAAAAGAAAACCACTCAATATTTATGCGGTGCATAGAACACGTTGTATTGGATAAAAAAGGTTCAGTAAACATTGGTAGAAAAGACAACCGTTTCTGAGATATAAATATTTTTATGTGTTAGCGTCGCGATTGACTTATTATGGACTCTTCGATGTTTATAGAAGGTTTTCCACGTGTCCTCTTTCCATTTACATGCACGCTTTGAATCTTCTTCTTACAGAGTCGCGAACTCTCTCGAAAATTTGATATCTCTCTCGAAAATTGGACATCTTCCTCCAAAATTCGACATCTTCTTCGAAAATTTGATATCTCTCTCGAAAATTCGACATCTTGCTCGAAAATTTGATATCTCTCTCGAAAATTTGGTATCTCTCCCGAAAATTCGACATCTCTCTCGAAAAATATATTTCTCCCTTGAAAATTCAACATCTCTCTCGAATTATTTGAAAAGCATGGAAGATTCGGTTACTTAATTCTTCTAAACCATTTATCGACAAAGAATACACTTTATTTTTCAAATATCCTCATGAAATGAAGTCCAAAGGATTTAAATCGGAGGATCGAGAGGACCATGCAACTGGTCCACCAAGTCCGCTTCACCTTTGACCGAACATCATAAACATGAATATGATAGAAGCAAGTAAGTCGATCGCGATACTGACATACAAAAATTTTTATATCTCAGAAACGGTTGATCTTTCGACCTACGCTCACCGAAGCTTTTTCACTCCGTATTCCTGATTCGTAAGAACATAAACGGAAATACGCGAAAAATGGTGGTTTTTCCAACGATCGCAGGCGCAAACCAGATAACCTCTTGAAAAGTGTATCAATCCGATTGAAGGTTGAAGTTATGTTGGGAACAAGCGGGAAAAAGAAGGTTAAAGGTAATAAAACTAACGATCGACCGGTTTCCCAGAGTCCCAACCGGTACTCTGTGGTATGTAGATTGCGGCGTTGGAATACCGGAAATACAATATTAGTTAACGTCGGTTGAGTCGTTGAGCGCGAGAAAAAGGCGTTTGACCCATAAACTATGTCACACCCGCATATTTACGTGTTCGTATCTACGCGCAGCAGGTTCGAGCGTTACTTCCGTGATCCCGACTTCGAATGCCCGATTACAATCGAACGTTTATGAATAGCTCACAGCCTGGCCATTTTTTTCTTTCCATTCTTTTTTTCTTTTACCAGCCTGACCGTGCTTTGTCTTTGAAAGGCTGATCCGAAACGTGGATTACGATAGCTCTCCGTGGCTGAAGACTGTAGACTCGCGCTAGAGATCATGTCCGCCTCTACACGCGGTATCTGCATGCACGTTAAGTACAATAGGCCTTTCCCCCACCATGGACCGTGTTCCCGTACGCGTGCATTGAACACTGGGTTTCCGGTCGATGTAGCCGCGTAAACGTCCGCGCTGAACGTATAATGGTGGCGACCTTAGAAATCCTCAGGGGATAGAAATGTACACGGAGCAGCCCGGTGATATACTTGGATGGTTCGATAAAGTATCTGGATTGTTTCGCGTGGCAGTCCCGCGAACGTAACTCAATACCAGCAAGACCCTTGTTTCGGGAAACGAGCACCGTTCGCGCGTGTATCCCTGCTTTCTGGTCCATGTATTGAGTTGTAAGTTGATATAGAAGCACTTCCAGCTGCATACTTCATTCTATATTGAACACACCCTTCAGCTTGCAACGAGTTTATCTTCCGAGTTGGTTGACCTTAGTAACTTTCTTTCAGTGACTAGATATTGTCGCATAGTATTGGCGTCCGCGTCTTTTATGTCGTACATTCCTCCATCATTTGACATAATTTCGCATTTTTTTGCAGTTTTCTCTGTTTAGGGTTAGAAGAGTAAAAATTTAAATGCGGTGCTTTGGATATTGTCGCATACTATTGGCGCCCTCGTGTTTCATGTTATACATTTCTCGATCATTTGACATAATTTGACATTTTTTTTGCGGTTTGCTCTATTTAGCGTTAGAATAGTGTAGGAATGTTGGGTTGGCTCAGGTAAAGTATCTCAACGATCAACTCGATTCGACAAAGTAACAAAGTCTTTATTTCTAATTTTAACTCTCAGACTTAACTCTCGGATAATACTGGCTCCGTTCTTACACTCGCTGGATTCTCTTCCAGACTAACTCGCACGCGCATTTTCTCCAATCATATATTCAAATATTCTCTCTCTTTTCATTCCTCAATCTCTTCCACTCTGTCCAGGCATTCTCAGAAAATCTTCGACCCAAACACTTTTCATCATCGCCACTATCGAACTGCCCCAAACACTCTTCTTTCGCATCTCTATCGCTCGGACTCGCGTACCCTTCGTTCACACACCTATCGCTTCAAGGGTGAGAAACGTATTTAACACCCAGTTTTACTTGTAAATAATGTATTTCGGACGCTTCGTTATTCCAAACCCCGACTACAGCGGTTCGTACTTCGTCGTGGAAAATGAGAGAACTGTATCTTCTGTCTACGCCAAGATAGAAGGGAAAAAGCTCTAGTGTACGGATGTGCGTGGTCTTATATCTGAGAGTCCTGCGATAGGAAGAGGGTAGCTATGGACCTTGGTTTTTGCCTGAGTCAGGCAGGACTTTGGTTCTAGGTTCCGATTTTAGGTGACTTATTTATTTTGTGTGCTGCATTGCGATCGCAGTTATCTATCTGGGTGTGATTCAGGCGTGTGTATTCAGATTTGTCATCCAACATCATGTAATTTGACATTTTTCTCTAGTTTTCTGTGTTAGAATAGTAAAAATGTAATTATGGTACTTTAGAGATAATTGTGCTTTCAAAAGTTTGCCTTTAGAGAACACTAGTTATACATAATGGTGCTTGGCATTGATAACAGCACAACTTCAAAATTTAGCAATGAGTTGTATAACAAAACTGGAGTCGTTACAGTAAAAAACGATGTCTCGCGTAAGGATTTTAATATTTCAACGATTATGGGAAGAAATAAACGGATACGCAAGAAAACATAAAGAGAAAATAGTAACACATCTCGACCGACTGTCGAGGCACAATCTTCATCGAAGGAAGGATAAAAAGGAAGCACCCTACTGATTTATACGCACGAAAATCATAAAAATGAAACAATTACCCGGAGATGAGATCTCGCTGGAGATTCTTATCCACGAGCTATGTAAGCTGCGCAAGAATTTACCTGATGTCCACTGGATGGACAAATTGTAAAGTAACAACCGATGAATAAACTAGCTTTAAACTTTACATTTTTGAAAGTATCTCAATAAAAATATTAATTATTATATAAATTATATTATTATAAATATTAGTTAATTATAAATATTTTCGATTTTCCTTCGGTTAGACTTGAAAAGAGTGTTATAGGCAAATTTTTTCACTCGTGACTCCAGTTGTTACAGAACTATCCTCGGACAGATCTTTGTTACAAGTCGATACTCTGCCTCGTGCAATATTTTTTAATCGCTGTTAAGTAGCGAACAGATATCTAAATGTTGACAGGACAACGAGCAGATTAAGATACCGTAGGCGCATAATTCTTTTAGGGGAACAGGTACGGCGATACATCTGATAGCGTGAGTGTTTATCTAAAGTGATTTATCTAAAGTACGTTGTTATGCTGGCAGACAGTTGAATTATCTATCATTTCTCGCCCCCCTACGGATCTACGATTACGATAGGAACAACTGGAACCTGAACTAAATTGATTAAAATCATTTTACTTCGTTCTTTCGGAAGATTTAGAGGTTCGTACATCAAAAGACACGAACAGGGTCAAAAGTCACAAAATTGATGGCCACCTTGCATACTATGCAACAGAAAATGTAACTCGGTAATATTCTCTATACAAGGTTTAATTTGATAATTTGGTAATTAATTCACTTCATGAGACAGATATTAACGCATCGCCAACCACAGAGATACATTTATTTAGATATTTTTTTAAAAGACGAAAAGATTTTTAAGGAATTCTACGTTTGGGGAAATATTAATACAAAATTTAAAAATCGAGCTCATTGTATTTCTTTGAGAATATTGTTGAATAAAATTCCATAGGACGAAATACGAAAAGGAAGAATCATTTATTGAGAATATTGGAATGAAAAATGGGAAATCTAAACGGTAAGCAATGTGTTGATTCTGGATGATTAACGATTATTCGTAAAAATGGCGATCGAAATATTTAACCCCTTGCACTCGTAAACTTTTCAAGTTTCAAAGAACTTGAAAACTTAGAGCATTCTTTTGGAAAGAAAAAAAGAAAATTATAAATGTTTACGATTTATTATTTATTTGGTTAATTTACTTTCATTTTGAAATGAAAGAAGCGTTTGAATTGATGAAAATATAGAATTTAATTAAAAACATAATCTCTGAAGAAAATTGTGCATGTCGCCAAAGCGGCGCCAGCCGAGTGCAAAGGGTTAAATCTCGTGAATTTGGATGACCCGTTTATGCCACAAGATCCTCGGCTCTTAATCTTTTTTTATACGATAAAATAATATATCGGGCATTAAGATATTTTAGTTTCAAGAGATATAAAGCAGTCATTGGCAAAACAACGTAACAATTTTGGAATCAAGTACATACTAACTTTGCAACGAGATATTAAAGAGATCGAATTGATGCAAAAACCGGATAAGCCCAGATTTTTAAATTCGTAGAAAATTAAATAAAACAACGAGCAATGTATAAAAATCAACAAACCAGGTTAGTCCACTTTCTAACAAAATTGTACTTTTTAATAATTTGTAGACTTTTATACATTGTTAATTTCCTACGAATTTAAAAAGCTAGCCTTCTCCGGTTTTTCCACCAAAGTCTTCGACCTCTTTAATATCTCGTTCAAAGTTGGTGTATACTCGAAAATAATGCCAAAATTGTTACGTTGTTTTAACCCCTTGCACTCGGAGCCATCTCGCGATATTTTTATAAGAAAGCAGAACAGAAATCGTTCCATATTTGCAAACAGAAATCGTTCCATATTTCTGTATATATCATACTTTTTGACTTGCTGTCTCTTGCCATTTGAAATAGAGAACTTCAAGGAAACACACATTTTTTTTTTTTAATTATACCGACGTAAGTTCATCCTCTGTAATCATTAATATCGTTAATAAACTCTGATGTCCCCTGAGAGGAGACGTTCGAGTGCAAAGGGTTAACCCCCTGACTTACTATCACGAGTCACACTCGTAACGCAGATCGTGGCCCAAATTCAATAAAGACACACTGTATTTGTAACGAAGTTCAATTTTAACTAAAATTACAGTTTCAATTTATAACATTGAGAATTACCAAACGCAAATTATGCACAGTATTTAAATATTTTTCACTTGACACGCTATTAACGATGACTGCTTGGTATATCTAAAACTAAATCATTTCAATGCCCGATATATTGTTTTAAGGTATAACAACGTTCCTCGGAAATAGGCTCGGTTATCCAGCGTCAAATCCCTTCGATAAAATTGATAAAAACTACGTTCAACAATTACGATCGTTTATTAAATTAATAAGCTTAAACGGTTATCTGTTCCGAAACGAAGTTTCATCACGGAGGATAAAAATAAAAGCATTGTTAAGCGGAACATATTGGCGATTACGAGTCGCGTTGATTTAACGGCATACCTTTCCCAGTTGAAAATTGAATACTAGGGCGAGTACCACTAAACGGATTTCGCCTCGTAATTCAAGCGTTAATATCCCGGAATGCATATTATCGGATAAATGTCTTCGGTGTGCGCAAATCAAAAAGTTTATACGTAATCTGTTAACGGAAAAAGTCGGTGACCGACCGAGTGATAATAACAAAGCTGTTAATCCAGCCGGGCTGAGCGAATACCGTGGGATCCGGTTTAATCGAGCAACTTTTTTCGCGGTTCACGGCTACATTGCTGTTCCTGACACGGCTAGGAAGCAGCTTGGACGAAAATTAATGGGTGAAATGTACGTATACGTACTCTCTCGCGTACTTATACAATATCATATAACCACGAGCCTGTATCCATATAAATTACGTCAGCCGTATCCACAATTGTGCAAACTTTATGCGAACCCACTGTACGTATATACACATAGGCTGGTCGGGCTATCGTTTTGCTCGAACCAAGTTTCGAACGGTGAACTGACCTCGCGTTTATCATGAATTTTCGACAGTCATTTATATCCTCTTGTTCGCGGTAAAAAGGAATACAGCTGTTGGCGTATTCCATAAGCGAACAAGCTTTTCGTGTTACGGTCGCGATACATTGACTAATTTCTTGTTAACGCGGCGACGATCGGTTAGTTTCTGGTTGTTACCAACGCTCGGAAATTGGCTTTTAAAAATAACGTACGATTAGTTTTTAGATAGCAGTAGGTAAGAGCGAAGAGCTAGAACGATGCCAATTTTGGAGTGCATTATCAGTTGATTAACGTGACGCCATTTTGGTACTATCGGTCGTCTTGGTGTTAATAAGAGTAATGTTTTTTAAATTCGATGGTAATGATTCGAGAATAATTTTAATATTGATAAAATAGAGTGATATTTAAACTCTGAATATATAATTTGTACGAAACAGAGTAAAGTATCTATGCTTAACACGTTAAACGCTACGTCGATTTTGGTCGACTTTCCTTTAAGCTGTGTGCTGTGATAATAATTGAAAAACATTTGGTCGCAAAATAATTAGGAATTTAAGAAGAAAATTATAGAGGACTGGAAAGGAAAGTCGTATCTTTGTTTAACGTGATTTAATAGTACTCGTTGATGAATTATAAGGCATTATTTTTTAAGATTGATAAAATAGTAACGCGTTAACTATTTTATTTTCTTCAGAATTCGGTCGTAACGACTCAAGAATTAATTCCAAGACACTTCGTCGTCATCTTAAAAATTGTAACTCTTTCACAGAGACCAATATAGTACTCCAATATAGTACTGCAAATATATCTTAAATTGTATTGTAAATAACATATTTATTAAAACTCGTTACGTATGAATAGCAAAAATTACGTATTTGTTGCAACGAAGAAAAGAAATATTTTTTATATCATTCTTTCTAAAAATGTTTCGTCGTTTTATTGCACTAATGAAAAGGTGAAAGAACTTCATCGATTGAGAAACCATGTTAGCGTTCATAAAAAAAAAAGTCTATCTCCAAGTTTTACCTATCAGAGTGTACACATTTTTTCTTTCAATATGGACTTTTAGCTTAACAGAATAGTCGTTAGTGTCAAAGCACCGATAACAGAATCCTCCAAACACCTGCAACGTTGATCACCAGTTGGCTGATACCGCGGAATTAGCTCTATCTCTAATGAGCTGCGACCCTGAACGGAGTCACCCACACCAATTTTAAGGTAACGACAACAATATCAATGGAACCATGTTTCGTGGGTAGATGCGGGCCTTTTCACCATGTCGGTGATGCTCGAGCAACGCTCGTTCAATTGGCGCGATCGTAGTCTGTTCTTCAGCTGAGTGGATAAAGAAACTAACGAGGAAGTTGCCGCGAGTGGGATATTTAAATTGTGCAACCAAGAAGTGCTAACGTTATTCAATTTCCGGCATTACAACTTACTCGTTAACGGATAAAAGCACTTGGTGAAATTGCTCAAGACATTTAACGCAATTTCTGGGCAACTTTTAGAGACGACCGCCGCCCACAACGAGCCAAGAATATTTCATCCGCCTCATCTGGAAGGCGGTCAGCGAAGTTCGCGATATCTCGCTGCGATGAAACACTTAACTATGCTGCTGCATAATAAAGTCTTTATTTATTTTTGTTTCCCATTCGAAATTCTAATTTTGTTTAAACTATAACCCCCTGGCTTCTTAGCGAAAGCTAAGAAACCGCTGGCTCGCCTCAGAAGGTGGGCAAAGAAAAGTTTACTTTAATCGGTATTTATTTTTCCACTAAGAAGCGCCAGATTTTGTTCCCCTATTTCTCGTTTTCTTTCTCATTATTCCTCTTTAACCCTTTAAGTACGAAAGACGAGTACGTACTCTTAAGAATTAAAAATCATTTGTTAAAAGCGTGGAATTATTTTTATTTTCATTTACAGGTGCTGTAAATAATTTATCGCGCGATATACTTTGTGAATACGCATTGACAAAATTTGTCTCGATTCGTACATCAAAATCGTTCTTATCTTCGAAGATACCGTACTGAAAAGGTTAATCTCGGCTATTTTCTAAGTTCCTCTGTTTTTTAGAAACCGTTGATATACAACTTTGCTCAAACAAATCTTAACCTTCATCCTCCTTTACGCGAGTTCAACACTTTTTAGCGAAAAGTGTACATTGGGATAAAACTAAAAAAGTAATATAGTGCGTACTTTGCTCCATTGTTTGTGAACCATGCGAGCAATCTTACGTTCGAATGTACAGAAATTCTTTTTTATTTTTAACCAAAGAAATTTCTTTAGATATTCATTTTTGCGTGTTAATTGACACCAAGGAACAAATTAAGTATGAGATACAAGGGATGGACGCGGGTTAACGTTAGAACTACCGAACTGTATCTGAGCACGAAACAACAGCGCATTTTTTAAGAATTTTTCCTAATTTTTCCTAATTTTTTCTAATAAATATGCACAAAAAATTGTCACCCTTGTATCATGCATTTTTCAAAATACCTATAATTTGAATTTCTTTGGTACAAATAAAACTGCTTTAAATCATCGATAGCTCTAATCTCGTAGAACGTCGCTTTGACTATTGAAAAGCAATATTTCAAAAAGAAAGGAAACGTACCCTCGTTTCTTTGCTGTAAAAACTCAAGTGTCGAGAATGATAAATCCGTAACTGAACCAGTAAAAAGCTGTATCTAATGTAAGGTGAACAGGTAAAAACTAGTTTCCTGATAGGATTAACCACGTTCCAGAGGAAGCCGAGGTTCATAATTCAATTCTTAATTCGCTATTCTTATCGTCGATTTTTCACACCTTCCCTGCCGAGTCATTCCTGTTTTTCCCGTTGTTTCGAATTTTATCATTCACCGAGCTGTCCGAGGTTATACCAAGCGGTAACGAGCGTGAACGCTTCTACAAGCAACGTAACTTCCTCGCGACGGTTTTCATCACCTCGAACAGTAACTACCGCTTCACGCGACTTTTTAGGAGCGTAATATCCGGTTATACATCGGCCTTGATTTCACTGGCACCCCCAGAAAACTTTTATCAGGGAAATAATTTCGCGGAAAGTTCGGTATAAAGTTCCAGGAATGGCGCTGGCCCGAGTAACTGTCGCTGGCTTGCTGGGAAGGTTCGTTTCCTTCGCATGTTCCGGCTAGATAAAAGTTTTCCCCAACCGCGTGTAAACTGGCGCGTGGAATTCCGTATGCGTTATCGGCCGATCCTATCGACGTGCATTCTGCCGTGTCGTCGATGGAAATCGCGTTGTACTGACCTGCCTGCACTTCACACCCCCAAAGAAACGTGTTTTTCAGAGGAGAGGAACGTTAATGGACAGTAACGAATGCTTTCACCGGGGAGAATAGCGAGCCACTTTCGGCGTGGCACCGCTATGAATCAATCTTTCTTTCATAAAGGGAAAAAAGAATCGGTTTACTGGATCAATATAACCGTATTTGGATTTTTTGGCTGTCGGACAACTGGTCTTTCAGCCAGATTCTATTTGCTCTTGGAATAGGACCTACCGGGTTAACATCGGAGCTATCGACGATTCAAGTATATTTGACTCAAAAAAATTGAAAATGAACATTTGAAAAAAGAAAAAAAGTGTATAGGAGGGGAATGAAGCTTCGCGTATATTTTTTGAGAAAATCACGGAAGATATCTAAAAATTCACCGTTATAACAATTTTATTTTTAATTATTTTATATTAGTAAGTGTCCGACGATTTATGGACGAGGGTGTAAATAAAAATTTGTCTGCCTTGCATTATGTATTTTTTCCCATACTTTCTATTTAAATACACTTCTACACTAGAACTACCAAGATGGTCAAAATGATTTATTAGCAATTTTTCATACCGTAGCCAGAAAAACACTAACAAAAATGAGATACAGCAACTATTGAAATTCTTAAAGAATACTCAGCTTCTCCATAAAAATTTTCTTTACAAACCGAGTCACCAATAACCCAATTTAGTAATTGATGCGACTTAAAACAACCAATTAAAACCCCCCAAAAATTGTGAAAACGGACAACTGGTCTTTCGTCTACCGGGTTAACATCGGAGCTATCGACGATTCAAGTATATTTGACTAAAAAAAATAGAAAATGAACATTTTAAAAAAGAAAAAAGTGTATAGGAAGGGAATGAAGCTTCGCGTATATTTTTTGAGAAAATCACGGAAGGTATATAAAAATTCACCGTTATAAATTCAAATGTTCATTTTCTATTTCTGTGAGTCAAATATACTTGTAAGAATTATAATAAGAATTGATTTCATTTTCTAGCTATAACATTAATTAATTTTCGTTCTAAGTGTGCTAAGCGTTCGGTCACTTTTGGACAGGAGCGTATATTTATAAGACGCCGTAGTAAATTTATAAAATTTATATGAGAATTTTCTAAGAAATCTAATATTAGATTTTTCTAATTTATAAAATTGAAGTTGTTTATAATATGAGAAGTAAATATTTACTTATCAACGTTCAGTTGAATTTAACTCTTTTATATTTATAACACAGATTGTAATAAATATAAAAAAGCAGTATCCCTTACACATTACTTTATTATTTGCGAACGATGCGAAATCTTGTTTGAATGTACAGAAAACAAAATTTTTGTATTTTCGATAAAAGCATTTCATAATTTAACTATTTATCTTTTTACCATTCTGTCGATTCAGTACCAAGAAACAAATTAAGTTGAGAAATTGAGAAACGAATGAGGGTTAAGTACCAAATTCGTAAAAAACTATGTTAATAAAGTATCGCGATGTAAGAAGAACGAAGTTTACAATTGGTTTCCTTCTTTTGAAAATTTTCTCAACCGCAGAGTTCGGAAATCGTATGAATAAATATTAAACGATCCAAAAGTTTTCTGTAATAATGAATTCGAACAGAAAAGCACACACTGAGAAAGAAAAAATATATACCAAGCAAAAACGAAGTTCCAAAATATTGAGAAAGAAATCAATTTTTGCTTGCTAACCAATTTGTCCGATCAATCGGATCGCATCGACGATATTCACCAGTGCATAGCGCGTTTAAAAAAGAAAGATGCTCCAAGATATTATTTACATAATAGCTGTTGAGAAGAAATAGCGCGATTCTCGAGTAAACAGATAGAAGAAACTTCTGAAAATTGGCTAACATCATACTCGTAAAAATCGATCCAATCTCTTATCCCTGTGCAAACAATTTTGATACAGGTACGGCATAATCCAGCAACGATCGTGTATATCGGAACGAGATATTTGGTACTTGAGCCACACAAGTTGTATGCAAACACACCTGCATATTCTAGATTATGGGTAATTGGTTAAGAAGCTATGGTACCAAGACTTTGTGTATAATGCAGGGAGTTCGGTCGAAGGAGAATAGTCGATCCTTCAACTTCCAAAATTGGGATAAGAAAGCAGTCTTAACGAAATAATTCGACTCAATTTTCGGTTATATTTATCCTATCTCTCTTTGTTAACAATTCGACTCAATTTTCGGTTATATTTATCTTACCTCTGCTTTTTAACAATTTAACTCAATTTTCAGTTATACTTATCTTACCTCTGTTTGTTAACAATTCGACTCAATTTTCGGTTATATTTATCCTATCTCTCTTTGTTAATAATTCGACTCAATTTTTGGTTATATTTATCCTATCTCTGTTTGTTAACAATTCAACTGAATGTTCGGTTATATTTATCCTATCTCTATTTAACAATTCGACTCAATGTTCGGTTGTATTTATTTTACCTCTGTTTGTTAGCAATTAAACTCAATTTTCGGTTGTATTTATCGTATCTCTGTTTGTTAACAATCATGCTAACCTAATTGAGCACTCTACTATAATATTGTAGTCCAATGATGCTTTGCGAAAAAAATATTTTAATTTTGACTCTTTTAAAGAAATATAAGGAAAATTCTGTGAAACTAATAAAGTTCAACTATAAATTTAATATATTATAAATTATTACTTTTGAAAAAATAAGACATCATTGATATTTAAACGAAACTTTCTCAAAGACAGTTATTAAGTTCTACAGTTGAATTAGGTTGCTGCATAAATTCTATCCTTTAACACTAGAACTACCGGCGATTAAAGTAGAGTTATTTGTACCACAGAAATCAAAACGATAAGTATTTCGAAAAATACCTATAATAAGGCTAACAATTCTTTATATATATTTTTTACAAAAAAATTGCGGAAACCCTAAAAAATTCATCATTGTAAATTTCTAAAATTTCTATAAGAAATTATGAGCAAGTCATTTTGACTTGTTCGGTAGTTCTAGTGTTAATTTTTTTGTCTGAGAAATGTAATACTTTTATAGTTTGTAAGATATGTTGAAAAATTTATTTTTTATAAATATTTGAAATTGCTAGTACTGCAGATACAAGATACTCTTTCATTAACTCTCTGCAATCGAAATTTTGGTTGCTTAAAACAAAAATTATACAATACTACGATTTCTCATCTTGATAAAAAAATTAGGAACTAATAATCAACATAAATATCTTCATTAATATCCACGCAATGCTATAATAATAAAATATAATAGTTACAAAGAATATTCAAGTCAAAAAATACCAAGAGCCTCACCTAAAGGAAACCACTTAAATATCTCCATTGTATTTAATCGCATAAAGAGTGAAAAACAATTTTTATTTCATTTTCTAGAATTTTTAAACAAAATCATTAGTATCTATTATTAGGAATATATCTTTTTCTCTCCTGACATTGGCCGCCATTAGCTAAGACACCCTGTATAGACATATAGGTTAAGAACGGATTCCAAGATTTAATAAAAAGAACGAACTGTGCAATTCCCAGCTGGATTAAAAACTGTTTTGAACAATGGTGGGAAACCCGTGGCTTAAAGGAAATATAATACATTGGTTCTGTTTTTTGTCAAGGACAGAATTTCTGCAGCAACCTAACATAACGAAGCAAAAAGATGGATGCTTACTATTCGCCGCTTCTCTATGAATTGTTTCCGTTTGCTCGGTTAGTCACTGTTGCACCGTACCTCGGTCTATTCTCCCGCTTGTATTTAGAGACGCGTGTATGTTCATACGGGACGTTAGAAGTTGGTACACAACCCTGTTGCAACACCCGCACAGCTCGTTAACACGCGTTACTCCAAGATTCCTCTCCACTGCGCATACAACAATGCGCAATAGCTTCATCAGCGCCGAAAACAAACTTCCTTAGATCGACGTTATATACGATCGACCTGTTTCCGAACTAATCAAGCTCCTCCAGGGGGTTTCGAAAGCCTCAAGACTCCAATTGTTCAATTGACTTTTCGAAATAAGAACGGTTTCGCAACTTCTTCTTTCTGTTTCTGCTTCGCCGTTTAACTCTTTTTTCTTTCTTTTCTTCCCTTAACCCTTTGCGGACGAGCACACTTTCGACTCTTATTGGTGGCAGGTGGATGATAGTTTCTATATGGAACGAGATTATAAATTGAATATCTACATAATGTAAGGGTTAAAAGAGAGAGACAAACGGAAGTAAAACGGAAGGAAACGGAAGGCAACGGAAGACACTAACACTTTCGGAAGTCTTTGTCAGAATAATCGAACTCTGGCGCGTAGGAATTATTTGGTTTATTAAATAATAATGACTGAAGTTCAACGATAATAATACTCTTAATCAATATACGGCTCTCCTCGCTACTCTCTTTCCTTACGGCACTCTTACGACAAAATCCTCGCGTCCCGAACATTCGCTCACTTAACCCTTTGACTACTGTGGCNCTGAAAATTGGCTAACATCATACTCGTAAAAATCGATCCAATCTCTTATCCCTGTGCAAACAATTTTGATACAGGTACGGCATAATCCAGCAACGATCGTGTATATCGGAACGAGATATTTGGTACTTGAGCCACACAAGTTGTATGCAAACACACCTGCATATTCTAGATTATGGGTAATTGGTTAAGAAGCTATGGTACCAAGACTTTGTGTATAATGCAGGGAGTTCGGTCGAAGGAGAATAGTCGATCCTTCAACTTCCAAAATTGGGATAAGAAAGCAGTCTTAACGAAATAATTCGACTCAATTTTCGGTTATATTTATCCTATCTCTCTTTGTTAACAATTCGACTCAATTTTCGGTTATATTTATCTTACCTCTGCTTTTTAACAATTTAACTCAATTTTCAGTTATACTTATCTTACCTCTGTTTGTTAACAATTCGACTCAATTTTCGGTTATATTTATCCTATCTCTCTTTGTTAATAATTCGACTCAATTTTTGGTTATATTTATCCTATCTCTGTTTGTTAACAATTCAACTGAATGTTCGGTTATATTTATCCTATCTCTATTTAACAATTCGACTCAATGTTCGGTTGTATTTATTTTACCTCTGTTTGTTAGCAATTAAACTCAATTTTCGGTTGTATTTATCGTATCTCTGTTTGTTAACAATCATGCTAACCTAATTGAGCACTCTACTATAATATTGTAGTCCAATGATGCTTTGCGAAAAAAATATTTTAATTTTGACTCTTTTAAAGAAATATAAGGAAAATTCTGTGAAACTAATAAAGTTCAACTATAAATTTAATATATTATAAATTATTACTTTTGAAAAAATAAGACATCATTGATATTTAAACGAAACTTTCTCAAAGACAGTTATTAAGTTCTACAGTTGAATTAGGTTGCTGCATAAATTCTATCCTTTAACACTAGAACTACCGGCGATTAAAGTAGAGTTATTTGTACCACAGAAATCAAAACGATAAGTATTTCGAAAAATACCTATAATAAGGCTAACAATTCTTTATATATATTTTTTACAAAAAAATTGCGGAAACCCTAAAAAATTCATCATTGTAAATTTCTAAAATTTCTATAAGAAATTATGAGCAAGTCATTTTGACTTGTTCGGTAGTTCTAGTGTTAATTTTTTTGTCTGAGAAATGTAATACTTTTATAGTTTGTAAGATATGTTGAAAAATTTATTTTTTATAAATATTTGAAATTGCTAGTACTGCAGATACAAGATACTCTTTCATTAACTCTCTGTAATCGAAATTTTGGTTGCTTAAAACAAAAATTATACAATACTACGATTTCTCAGCTTGATAAAAAAATTAGGAACTAATAATCAACATAAATATCTTCNCAACCATTCGATTTTGGCTACGAACCCATATATGAGTCCTCACATAACCATTCGATTTTGGCTACGAACCCATATATGCGTCCTCACATAACCATTCGATTTTGGCTACGAACTTATATATGCGTCCTCACATAACCATTTGATTTTGGCTGCGAACCCATATATCCGTCCTCACATAACCATTCGATTTTGGCTACGAACCCATATATGAGTCCTCACATAACCATTCGATTTTGGCTACGAACCCATATATGCGTTCTCACACAACCATTCGATTTTGGCTACGAACCCATATATGCGTTCTCACACAACCATTCGATTTTGGCTGCGAACCCATATATGCGTCCTCACATAACCATTCGATTTTGGCTATGAACCCATATATGCGTTCTCACACAACCATTTGATTTTGGCTACGAACCCATATATGCGTCCTCACATAACCATTCGATTTTGGCTACGAACCCATATATGCGTCCTCACATAACCATTCGATTTTGGCTGCGAACCCATATATGCGTTCTCACACAACCATTCGATTTTAGCTACGAACCCATATATGCGTCCTCACACAACCATTCAGTTTAGGTTCGGGTTAGATATATAAAGATATATAAAAGAGATAATATATAATTAGCAAATATATAATTTAATACTGTTGTATTGGTCATGTTACTGTTGCTTAATGAAATAAATGGTTATTAAGGCTTTTGAAGTCAGCACATAATTTACTTCAGTTACAATCAATATACCTTGCAATGAAAATTCAGTCTTTTTCGTACGGAGTGGGCAGTCCACGGCGCACGCTTAACGTCGGACAACTCAGCGCTGTAAGGGTTAACTCGTCGCCGGTCATCAAAGTGTTAACGCATTACTTACCGGCAGCCGATTACGTCTGGTTTACGCTGCAAGCGTTTATCGACCGGTAGCTTAAAAATCAGCGCTTTGTTGATTTCGACTATCGACTAATCCACCGAAAAACGACTCTTCTTTAGATTCGTTAGCGGCCATTATAGAAAAACCGTTAGTCACGTTCGCGTTTGTAGTCTCAATAACGATGGGGTTTTACTTGCTTCTTCGAACTTGGAATAATTTTAAGTCTCAAAAAGTGAACAGTAACAATCAACGCGAGGTGTTTCGGGACTATTTGTCGGAATATTCTGCTCGGTTGTCGGACAACAGTGATAGTAGTGAAAATATTAGTGTTCGAAGACGGTTACGAAGACGTTTACGAAGGTTACCTCCGCAATATTCTGACATGGGAAACGATGGCGACACAAATGTTGATATAACTGATAATATCTGGAAAACAACCGATAGACCACCTGTTCTGGAACCTTTTGAAGGATGTTCCGGCATAAAGATTGTGCCAAAAGATAAAGAACGCGTGGCTGGTGTAAATTTATATATTGAAATTTTTTCGAGCATCCAGTAATGGAGTCTAACAGATATTGTCGAATACGAGGTAAATGCGAATATTTAAGAAAAATATTAAAGTGGATGGACATTAAAGTGCAAGAAGTGAAGAAGTTTTGTGGTTAGCTGTTTGAAAATGAATCGCAGAGTTCGAGTTCGAGTTCGAATTCGCTGGTGGTGAGTAATGTGTTAAAAATTGTAGAAATATACTTTTGTCCAAAAGTGATCGGACGCTTTAGAACGAAATATCACGCTTAGAACGAAAATTAATTAATGTTATAGTTAGAAAATTAAATTAATTCTTACCGATTATGTGTATTGTATGGGAAACTGAATTATGTTGTTTTAAGACTCTTATTAAATATTTAATTTAATAAAAATTTTGTTTTAAATCATTTTAAATTAGGAAGTATCCGAGGATTTATGGACGAGAATGTGAGACATTGTGGTTTCACAGAAATTTTTGCTCGAGGAATTAAAGAATTTTAGTAATACGTATAGATTGTTGATTGTTTGAAACTCATAATATTTTGATTTATATATTTAGAATAAATTATTTCTTTAAATTGTTAAGATATATATCATGATTCGTTGAATTAAATTTAAAGCTAGTAAATATATAAATATTTACTATAAATACAAATATAGTAAATATATAAAAAATATTGAAATAAAAATAAAAATACACACTGCTAGTTAATAATGTTAACACATTGTGGATGGATAACGAAATTTCTCGTATTTTTTACTGTATATCTTGAAAAGGTAAAAATAGTAAACGACAAGGTATGAAAGATTACTGTTAAAAGTGATATTTTTATTTTTAATATGATATTCCATTTGTATTTTTAATATTCTAATTTTATTTTTATTTTTAATATTCTATTTTTATTTTTACTATTCAATTTTTATTTTTAGTATTCTATTTATATTTTTAATATGATATTCTATTTTTATTTTTAGAACTCTAATTTTATTTTTAATATGATATTCTATTTTTATTTTTAGAACTCTAATTTTATTTTTAATATGATATTCTATTTTTATTTTTAGAACTCTAATTTTATTTTTAATATGATATTCTATTTTTATTTTTAGAACTCTAATTTTATTTTTAATATGATATTCTATTTTTATTTTTAGAACTCTAATTTTATTTTTAATATGATATTCTATTTTTATTTTTAGAACTCTAATTTTATTTTTAATATGATATTCTATTTTTATTTTTAGAACTCTAATTTTATTTTTAATATGATATTCTATTTTTATTTTTAGAACTCTAATTTTATTTTTAATATGATATTCTATTTTTATTTTTAGAACTCTAATTTTATTTTTAATATGATATTCTATTTTTATTTTTAGAACTCTAATTTTATTTTTAATATGATATTCTATTTTTATTTTTAGAACTCTAATTTTATTTTTAATATGATATTCTATTTTTATTTTTAGAACTCTAATTTTATTTTTAATATGATATTCTATTTTTATTTTTAGAACTCTAATTTTATTTTTAATATGATATTCTATTTTTATTTTTAGAACTCTAATTTTATTTTTAATATGATATTCTATTTTTATTTTTAGAACTCTAATTTTATTTTTAATATGATATTCTATTTTTATTTTTAGAACTCTAATTTTATTTTTAATATGATATTCTATTTTTATTTTTAGAACTCTAATTTTATTTTTAATATGATATTCTATTTTTATTTTTAGAACTCTAATTTTATTTTTAATATGATATTCTATTTTTATTTTTAGAACTCTAATTTTATTTTTAATATGATATTCTATTTTTATTTTTAGAACTCTAATTTTATTTTTAATATGATATTCTATTTTTATTTTTAGAACTCTAATTTTATTTTTAATATGATATTCTATTTTTATTTTTAGAACTCTAATTTTATTTTTAATATGATATTCTATCATATTCTACATCATAAAACCAAAACCAAACAGACCAAAATGAAATACCGAATCCAGCTCGACATACGAGAGAAAGTATCAATAAAGCAGCGTAACAATTATAAGTTTAAAATAACACCTTCAATAATTGATCAGTGGCAGGACTTTAAAATCTCGCGCATCATTTATTTTAATCACTCTCGTTCCATCTCTCCGCTCCGATATGCTCGTAAATAACATTGCAAATATCCTGAATAAACCGTTCTCAAAGAATTCTCACGTACAGTCGCGAAACCCGATTGCGATTCCGCCCACGCTTTCGGTTTTATCTGTAAAACGCGAAAACCTTCAACAGTGGCCGGATCTATTGACCCGAGGAAACGAAGCTACCTGTATTCTATCGATACGCAGCATTCATCGAGGTGTTAAACTGTGCATCAGGGAGTCTGTCAAAATGACGCATCGCTCTTACCTTCGCAA
>SMSQ01012624.1:10165-22159 GCA_019453375.1 Ctenoplectra terminalis | reverse complement strand
AAAAATTTGAGATATTCTAAAAATTTGAGATATTCCAAAAATTTGAGATATTCTAAAAATTTGAGATATTCCAAAAATTTGAGATATTCCAAAAATTTGAGATATTCCAAAAATTTCAGATATTTAAAAAATTTGAGATATTTAAAAAATTTGAGATATTCTAAAAATTTGAGATATTCCAAAAATTTGAGATATTCTAAAAATTTGAGATATTCCAAAAATTTGAGATATTCCAAAAATTTGAGATATTCCAAAAATTTCAGATATTTAAAAAATTTGAGATATTTAAAAAATTTGAGATATTCTAAAAATTTGAGATATTCCAAAAATTTGAGATATTTAAAAAATTTGAGATATTCTAAAAATTTAAGATATTCTAAAAATTTAAGATATTCTAAAAATTTGAGATATTCCACAAATTTGAGATATTTAGAAAAATTTGAGATATTCCAAAAATTTGAGATATTCCATTTAAATCGGATACTATTGACGATAGAGAACAAGTGCCAAATTTAATGAACATTAATAGTATTGAATAACTAGGTAGCATGTTGAACAGTTCTATATTTCTATGTGTTCTGTGGTACAAACAAGCTGAACGCAACAAAGTTATGGTGAAATAATATCAATTACTGTTCACAAACTTGTCATAAACTATTGAAATAATTTGAGCTCCGCGTACAACAAATTTCGTTATTTGAAGCTAAAATTTGCTCGTTTCAAAGTTAAACTATTCGGTATAAAAATATCCGGTATCAGACACAAGAATATACCATACCTCTATCACAGTATTTCAATTTTTAAATATTATAATTTTACATAATTTATATATCCTATTATCTCGAATAAAACAGAAATTATTTAAAAATTATTTAATAGTCAAAGAATTTTCAAATATATCAAAAATTAACAGAAACGAGATTCATGTTTACCATAGTGGATAAGTTAACAACGATTCCTAATTTTCGCCAAATTCACGTTCGAATAAATTCTACATAGTTTATACATCCAGAGATTATTAACAACAACAAAAAAATTAATAAGAATTTTGAAATTTGACAAAAATTAAAAAAACCGAGATTCATGGTGGCCATCGTGAATAAAGTAAGGATCAACGGTTCTAAATTTTCACGCAATTCACGTTCGAATAAATTTTACATAATTTATATATCCAGAGATTATTAAAACAAAAATGTTAGTACTCTAAGAATTTTAAAATTTGACAAAAGTTAGAAGAAACGTGATTCATGATTGCTATCGTCGATAAAATAACAACGGTTCCACATTTTCACGCAATTCACGTTCGACTAAATTTCACCTAATTTATATATCCAGAGATTATTAAAAAAAAAAATATATTAATACTCAAAGAATTTTGAAATTTGACAAAAGTTAGAAGAAACGAGATTGATGATTCCCATCGTGGATAAAGTAACAACGGTTCCAAATTTTTGCCCAGTTCACGTTCGACAACCTATGGTATCTGGTTTTTGTTCCGTTGTTCGTGTATTTAGGGCGGAACAACACACGAGGATGACCATCACGCGGCAAAATTCGCATGCCAGTGGACGCTCAGATAGACCGATATCGGTTTTTGATGAAATCGGGATTTGTTTGACATTCTGCGCATTGAAAGGTACAGGTTCGCCAGCAACGTCGCTTGAAATTTAATATGCACGCAGCATACGCTAAAATTTCCCCGATTCTCTGTTAGAATGAGTTGTCTCCGTTGGCGACAAACAAAGGGGAGAGATTCCAACGTGTTTAAGTAAAAGCTTTTTACCAGCTTATTCATTTGTCACGAGTAAATATGATAAGAATCGGAAATAATCAGCACGGTGAATAATGCAGATAAATTAAATCAAGTATTGGTGAAAATGTCTCTAAGATCTGTTTTCACGTACATTTGCGTATTAATACGTGAAAGATTCATGAAAATCTCGGATCGCAAAGGATTAAGAAATACAGTGTGAATAAAATATAGAAATTAAGTAAATTATTAGCTAAGGAATTAAAACACTAACTTAGAAGAATACCAAGTTAAAATCAGTTTTAACTCAATTTTAGCTCAGCTAAAGTTTCAGAAGCTTAGTAAAAAAGAAACTGAGCTAAAACTAATTTTAACTTGGTATTCTTCTAAGTTAGTGTTTTAATTCTTTAGCTAATAATTTACTTAATTTCTGTATTTTATTCAGCTAAAACTGATTTTAGTTCCGTATTCTTCTAAGTTAGTATTTTAATTGTTTAGCTAATAATTTACTTAATTTCTATATTCATTTAGACTTTATTTCTTAATCCTTTGCGGTCTGAGCCACGTTCGACACTTTAGCCTAACTAGTTCATATTTATTAATCTACTCTTGAAAACTGTCAATAATTTAGCTCAATTTTTATATTTTCATAAGTAGGATATCTAGGTAGAAAATTTTCTATTAAATTAAATTTATAAAATAATATGTTTCGTGTCCCGAAACTGAAAATAATGGAACAAAATAAAATGTTGAGTCTGGCTCGATATAAGACTACAAAGGATTAACCCCTGAAGGATAATATATGAGCCGCTTAGAAGCTACATTGATCAATTCTAGTTTTCGTAAATTAAAAATAAATTCCAAAATTCAATAAATCAGACATACATTAACCTTTTCTCAGTTTTATATGAAACAGACTAGGATAAACCATCGAATACGGCACTATAAATTTTGTATCTTAAATAATAGTACACGTAACAATTATTAAAATCTATTATGTATTCTTTGTATTTGACAATCCAAGTGCAAACAGTCTCACGATAAAGAACATAAACATTCCTTAACTCGTTCATTTTGAATTCGTTGTCATTTTATTGTACCAAATTAAAGAATTAAAAGAATTAAAATTTCGTTCCAACCAACGAAGCTCGAATTAATTAAGTTACACTATCAAATTGACTTGCATGATTATTACACACAGAAAAAAAAAATTTTTATCTGGTTTCCAATTTCTCAGATAAATTCCATAAATTTACGATGTTCTTTCAACAATTTTCTCTGTTTCTCTATCACGAGTATGAATAAAATTTCCCTTGCATCTTATATTTTTTTCAAATACCTATTATATTTAATTCTTTCGACACAAGCAGCCATACTTAAATCGTCGGTAATTCTAGTGTTAATATAAAAAAAATATATTAAACACATACTTTCTTGAATATTGTCCGTTAATACAGGCTTTGTACTATTCGTAACGTAATCTAATCGGATCGGAACACGAGAACGTGCATACGTCCTACATTACTCGCGCCGTTAGGTAATAATGGATAGATACAAATTTATTCCATATCCAGGCTGATGTACATGCACGCATCCTTTCAGTTATACCTGAAATTCCAACTTCGCGAAACGAACGGGGCGTCTCGTTAGGTGCTCGAACAGTTTAACGATAATTACGTCCCTTTGTACAACGTACCTACATTTCTATATAAACGTGTATACACACCGCATTCTGGAACTGTTAATCGTTCGAATGCCTTGTACGGAATTATAGCTAAGTCTGCTGCTAGATGTGGCCGCGTCAGTCGGTCGTAGAATCTTTTTTATTGCCAACTGATGACGCCTTAAAAGAGCACAGGTAATAATACGCGAATGCCGTGTACGCCTTTTCGACGTATCCCAGCCTGCAAAATTACTTTTTTTTTGTTGTTTTTTTTTTCTTTATCGTTCCACCGTTCCTGTCTCGCGTGCTACGTTATACAAGTTTCTTTTTTTTTTGTTCGCCGGACCGATATTATTACAATTATACAACATTTAATCTGGTCGGAATTACTTGTAAAACATCTGGCTTCCTTATAGCGATGATTGTAGGTTTCACGAAGGCTAAATATGCTTTTTTTTTTTTTATTCTTGCATACGTAGAATGACTATTTTTCTATTTGCTTATTTATTCGTAGGAAATTATCTTCTTTTCTGTTGTAATTTAAATTCCATCGCTGGTACAGAAACCTAGACTGGCGACTAGAGTTGGGTCAAACAAATTACTATCGGTACCATTTTCTATCTTCAAAAGCTCTTCTTGTTCCAAAAGTCTCCAATTTTTTACTTTCGAACCTGTTGCACTCCTGAACCGTTTTAACCCTTTGCACTCGTGAACTTTTTTAAGTTTCAAAACTTAACCCTTTGCACTCGAAAGACACATTTCTGCGATACTTGTCCCGAGGAACAGAGAATGGATTTTTACAAGTGCTTTTCAGGTAAATTCGAAGGTTCTATAATGCAAAAACTGGCTCGAGGTTACTGCGCGTAGATTGATTTTGGATTTTTTAAACTGTTAAATACGGAGTGTCCAAAAAATGTTGGGATAAAACTCGTACGTGTTAATGAGGTCAAGTATAAATAGTTAACTAGCAAGGAATGTTACGCACTTCACACGTGCAGCTTTTGATGAAATTTTTATATGATATATATCTTGAATACATTTCACGTATTTTTTTTATATCGGTCATCGTTCATTTTGAAGGGGTGATATCGGCTCTCAAAGTAGGGTGAAAAGTTTTTGAATAAATTAACTCTTTTAAAAACATTTTACACAGTTGGATTCGGTATTAACCCTCTATGGGACCGTTTTATTTATTCGATTCGTTGCCAAGCCTGAATTATAGGAAGTCATTCCCATTGCCATTTATACTTTGAGCGTTATTGTTTACCAAGGCTCTGTTATTTCTTGGTAAGAGCACATACACTGCGGTGCGTAACTATAACACCGCCTAAATTTTTAACTGTTCCAGAATTTAGATTGAAAATACAGAAAAATTAATTGTAAAATTTGAAAGTGTATGAAAAGTAATCAACTTTAAATTAATTTTTATTTAAATTCTCCTTTTGTACAATATGATACGATGAAAAGTCTGAATTTTCACTGTTGCGTAACAATAGCACCGCATCGATAAAATCAATGATAAAAAATTTTAATATCTCGTAGGACCACCTTTTTTTTTGTAATTAGCTCGAAAATTCTGTCTGGAACGCTATCGATAAGTTTCCGAAATATATCTCTACTTATTCCGTTACTTATTTTTATTATTGCATTTCTAAATTAGTAAATAACAACGCAGGTGCTATAGTTACGCAACAGTTGAAAATCACATTTTCTATTATATTGTTTTGTATAAAAGGGCAATTTAAATGTGATTTAGTCTACGGTTCATTTTTCTCATACTTTATCAATTTCTACAATTAATTCTTTTGCACTTTTAATCTAAAGTCTAAAACAGCTAAAAATTTAGGCGGTGCTCTATAGTTATGCACCGCAGTGTATATTATCGTACATAATCATTTGCAAGCAGTAATATTTTTTCACGTTTTTTACATTTCTATATTTATGTTTGTGGCCACAAAAAATTTTCTAATTCAAAAGCCTGCGTGTTATAACATATTTAAAGTAGGAAGAGTATACTCGTCTTTGCAATGCATTACACCCTGCCAAAGACGAGTATACTCGTCCTTGGCAGCGAATGGGTTAAAAGTTACAAACCGATGTATCTATATTTAAAAAAAATAATTTTCTTTAGTTATCATTGCACTATTCAATTTGATTACTGTATTACTGTAGCGACACCACGATCCATCTACAGTAATTATTACTTAACTTGTTAAATGCGGAATTTAGTTTCCAAAGGCCACCACAGGATACGGAGTTAAAATCAAGCGATGACGTGTATACACGTCAAACGCAAGGTAAATGGTCCTACTACAAATTTTTACAAAAAATGAGGAACGATTATATTTTTATTAGTCAGAAAAATTTATTTTACACGACGTGTATACACGTCGAACGCACTGCAGAAGAGATTCGGCCTGACGTGTATATACGTCGAACGCACTTAACAGGTTAAAACATTTTCAAATCGAAGTGAAAAACGGTAATCAATCGTAACTCTTTCTCCAACAAGCAGACAAAATTCGGTTTACAGAGGGTTAAAACGCAATAAAATTTCTATTTGAAATCCTATGCCGCAAAGAGTTAACGCATTGACTGCTACGCAAAAGCGCGTCTTGCCCTGTGCGCCACGGTTATATTAAAGAAAACATGAAGTTTTACAAAATATAAAAATATTAAGTTGATATAATATTGCAATGGCATTTACAGATAATTAATATGTTCTCTGCACTATATACATATTTCATTCATCCTTTCTATTAATTTCCAACGCGAATAGCCATTTGTAACAAATCTAGACTTGCAGCGCCCACTACGAGATATCTCGTAGCTGGCAGTTTCGGTACAAACGCTTACTACGAGATATCTCGTAGTTGGAAGTCAATGCGTTAAATAATAAATTAGCAGATCCACGAAGCTTAAAATCTCTCGAAACAAAAAGTCCGCCGCTCACGGAAGGTTCCCGATGTTTCGAAGACGCCAAGGTCTACACGCGAAACAAATGACGTCCCGGAGACGCCAACGTGCACAATGACACGCGAAACAAATGACATCGCCAAGACGTCACTGTACGCCAAGGAGTTAATCGGTAAAGATACTTGTTCTTGATTATTATTCACCGTAATGGATTATGGAATCGATTGAACAGGACATCGCCCTAACTGTTACACGGTAGCGGAATTCTAGTGTATCGTAAGTTAGTCCAATTAGAGAAAGACGATAATGAACTTAAGAACCGGCGAACAGCCGTAGATGTTACGCCGAAGTTCGATGAACGAGACCACGCGATTGAACAGTTCCCTTCGAGATGTTATTAGGAGCGGAATGTGCGTAAGAGAAACGTAAAGGTTATCCGAGGTAACAAACGTCTTATTAAATGAGCAGGCAAAGGCGCGGTATTACCGGCTATTCAGAACCGGATTTATTATTACTTCCAGAACTCATTAACGAAAATAATCAGCGGTTAGTTACGACTGTGAACTTACGATCGTAATAAAGATAAAGACCACGGGTGCCACGCACGGAGTAGCCCTGACAAGTAAAGACTTAATTTAAAAGTCTGAATACCTTTTGTCGAACCGAACCTGAGACCTTTTTTTTTTTCCTCTTCCTCCCCTGTTTCTTCGATACAACGCACCACCTCGGGCAATTAAGGAATAGCTTTTATAGACGCATCAGCGTAGAATTAATATGAAGAGGCGAAAGAAATGCTTTATTTAGTACATCGATGTGTCGTTTACGAGGTACCACGACGTGGCTTCCGTTAAGAGCTGTTTTTAACTGCTATCGAACAAAAATCGAATGGATAGGTATTGAAATGATTGCTGTTGCATATGCCGCGGAACTGGTTCTTCAATTGCCTGTTTTCTTTCATTGCATTAGCAACTCGTATTTTCGTTCTGACGTTTAAACACCCCTCGTAGTTAAGGACCGACTGAGAATTAATCATCTCGGTTGAAAATTAATCATTGTTTGTTTTGTTTCCGTTCGTGTTAGGTTCGAATTGTTTTGTTGTTAGTTAGGCAGGAATGATATCGTTTTATGGTTTTTTGATTGCTTCGTTTGGAATATAAAATCCTGCCGCGGTGCAGGATTATAAATTTTAAAATGGAAGTGTTGTGTCGTGTTTATGTTAGTATCGTTGGGATTTGCATTTTTACCAAGGAAATATCTTGTCAGCGAATCGTAAAGATAGTTTTACGCGGTACAAGGGTAATCTTAATAATTGAACCGATAACGCAGATTGATTTTCTGTTACAATTATTAATCTAAAATTATATTGCTCCCGGTATAATATTCTCGAAACACTTGTCAAGCTTTACAATGACTGGTGCTTGTTGCGCATGTAATTGCACGGTATTATAGTAGCTATCTTAATTACTTTCATCGACTCCAATGAGTTCTGAACGGTAGAACTTAAATAGAATGTCCGGTCTACATATATCTCGTTAACAAAATCGAATTCGACATTTTCGTTAAAGATAAACTTACTAGAAATTACTCTGATAATTACTTTTTGAAGGAACTTACACTGTTTTGGGGACTGTGTTAAAAATAATTCTTTCTAATGTTCTATAAAATCAAGCGTTTTGATGATCGCCGTGTGAAAATTTATAATTTTAGAATATATATACTTGACATATATTTGACATAGTACATTCTAAAATTAGAAATTTTTATATAGCGATCATTAAAACATTTGATTTTATATAACATTAGGAAGAATTATTTTTGATACAAACATCTCCTAAAAAGAGTGTAAGCTCCTTTAAAAAATAACTCAGACTAATTTCCAATAAGATTTTCTTTAACGAAAATGTCGAATTCGATTTAGTTAATGAGATATTAACGAAAAATGCTGGCCAATCACAAGCCGGACGCAGTGGCTAACCACCGGCGGAAGTGTTAGCTACGGGACGCATTTATGGTTTGGCAAATAAGTCGGAATGTATCCAAGTACGCGTTGATCAATGTTGGACAAAAATTATATCGAACAACGAATAAAGTTTAATTATCTGCTATTCACGAGTAACGAAAATCATTCTCGTTATTTTTAATACAAAAAGACAACTACGAAGTGTTTCCTCAAAATAAACCACAAATAATTATTTCCAATAAAAGAACATACAAACAAGTTTCTTTTTCGAACGACGAATGCACAAAAACTAATTTAACCCTTTCGCTACGAAGAGCGTATATATACGCCCATAAAAATTAAGTAGTCATCTGATAAAATCGTGCATACACGTTTTCTGTACCATAGAATTATTTATATTTTCATTTACATACGATCCGCCATCGTTTACTAATCAATATACTTAAATTTTGCTATGTATATATTTGTTATATCAACACAAACTGTATCGATTAGTATACCAAGAACTCTTTCGATTCCGAGAGCACCGCAGTGAAAGGGTTAAAAGAGATTGAAGCCGAGTAACGAGTAATATTTCATTCTAATAAAAATTTACGAGAATAATGCCCAACACCGTCCCCAGTAATAAATAAACCCCTTCGTAAGCTCCTAGAAACGCAACCGATATTATGTCGCAGCTCGCGTTAAATTATACCAAAAAAGTTTCCAATAAATTCAATTAAACTTACCCATCCGGCCAAAAATGAATCTGCTGCTTGGCAACGCCTATCGCTGATTCGCTGTATCGATCCTGACCATTGACGAGCGAAGTAATTTACACGACACACCGCCGAAAGTTACGCGGTGAAACTATTTACACAGCATCACGGAAAGTTACGCGACAAAACGATTTATGCGACACCGCCGAAAGTTACGGGACGAAACGACAATGCACGACCGAATCATTAAAACGCGCACACATAACAATATGTACGTAACAAATTATTCCGAATATTTTACGCTTTCGTTTTTCACGCGTGTTAGAAAGTCTCTCGTACAATGACCCCTTCGAACGCGTTTACACGACTGAGCGCTCGACCACCGACGCAGCGTTCCTTGTTTATGTTCCGATATTACGCCGCGTTCCGATTCCTCGAAGCTGTCGTGTGGCTTCGAACGCTCGAATTCCAAGATTGCCGGACTAATTTCATGTTGCTCACATTTGGTATCGTAGAAATTAAGAGTGGTCGAGATAACTCATCGGTTCGCCCTCGCGCTAGCGTTTTTGTACTGATCGTTTACTTGCGCGAACGCACGCGACATGCAAATGCACGGTGGAAGAACCGTGGTGGTAATCGGTTCCATAGTTGCCTTTATTCGATTTTTTTTTGTTACGTTATTTGATTAATTTTTTCTCAACACTTGCTTCGGTGTGTGCCGACTTGTTTGACCACAACCATGACGCGTAGCCATCACTTCCGACTGTTATACCGGGTTTGTGATCGATAAGTGTTTTTGGTTAATTATCTCGTTAACGAAGTTGAATTTTATATTTTCGCTGAGAAAAAATTGTTTGAAATTACTATGAGAATTGCATTTTAAAGGGTTTTACTGGTTTTTCGAGCACCTTATATGTTGAATATTATAGTAACATTGGAACTGCGAAAGTAGTCAAACTGAAGGGTTTGAAATTTTTCGTAGAAATTTTATAAATTTTCAAGGGTGTATTTTTGAGCATTTTGCATGATTCTTTTTTTTTAAATATGAATAGAGATTCGTTTCCCTTGCCCTGTGCATTTTTTCAAATACCAAACATTATGGTTTCGTTCATACAAATTATATCCTTTTATAGTCCTAAATAAGACTGTTTGAGTGATGAGTTCTATAATTTTTCAAAGAATATAAAAGTAAGCTAATTTTATTTCAATCCTCTTATCCAGTTCAAGTAAATAAAAGCACATGGAACAAGTAAAGTGATAATTCACCTAAAAAGTATTAATTTAAACTGAACGTATAAAACTCTCTCAGTCCAGTTTTACAATTCATTCTCGATTACACGATAAAAACGTAAATATACATAGAAAACTAAAAAGTAAATATAAACAAATTTTTATAGTCCCCAATATCTTCGTACCTAAAATCTTTCATCAAAGTCTCAGAACTTAACCCTCTATAGTTCGAATTTCATTTGTTCATCTAAGAAAAGAACAACGATCGATTACAGTATTTTACTTTGATCGCAAAATTTTTGAATAATTTCTACAGATGGACCCCGGCATCGTTGCACCAACACAGTAACAAAATTTGATGGTACAGCGATAACTAAATAAAATAAATCGTTTTAAATATAAATACACGAGTATGTAACTCTTTAGTCGCACGGCGCCATAGAGAGTTAAAACAAAACAAAAAAACAAAAGAAAGAGAAATGGTAAACCGAGCAGTTTCGTAGATGAAAAAACGATGTCGATTCGAGACACTAAATTAGGATCTCGCGGTAATAAGACGCGATGCATGGGCGAGAATAAAACCGTACCGAAGACGTTGCATCGCGTGATGTATTTCGGCCATCCCATGGTATCTCCTTCGAAATAATTCGTCGCAGCCCGCGCTCCGGTAAGTTATGCGCGAGCTCGTGCGCGAGAATTATGTTAACAATGCCATTAAGGCTCTTGTTACGTCCGCGGAGGCGTCATATTTTTTATTTTTTCTGCCACGACGGCCTGCTGCTCGGCTGCTTGCGGAAGCTGAACGCGGATGAAAGCAGAAAAGCGCAACTCTGGTAGAAAAGGAAAAGGGGATGGCCGGCTGGGTACTCGAAAATTGCAGTCACAATTCTTCGCAAGACAGATATTATTACCGTTCTGCCTGCAAAACGTTTCCATACCGGTGTGCGCCTTCAATTACGCAAAACGCATTTAAACTCGATACACCTGGCTTACGTTGAAGTTACCATTGTGCTGCGTAGAGAGAGGCGAGGCAAGGGTCTAGCTGTTCGCATGCTCGACGCTCTCTTTCAACCCCGTGCTGATAGCTGGAATGATCTTCTTCCTGGGATCGTGAAAATTTTCCGCGTACGCCGCAGTAAACCACACCGTCATTGTTTCCCTCGGCAACGTTATACATCTTCGTTGTTAAGACAGCTCCTGCGGTTGGCATCCTGCATTATTTCGCGCGAAAGGATTTCGACTGCAATTTTCTTAAATTACCGCGAGAAGAAAACGAACGAACGGTGTAAAGACGCGAGCGGGAATATTCAATTTTGGAGGGTTCGAATTATCGAGGCGAATTTTTTAAGAAACGATGAAACCAAGTGATAGATGTTAGTAAGTCAGTGCTTATGGCATGTTTTCTTAACCCATTCGCTGGCAATGCACGACACCCTGCCAAGGACGAGTATACTCGTCTTTAAATATGTTATAACATGCAGGCTTTTGAATTAGCAAATTTTTTTGTGGCCACAAACGTAAATATAGAAATGTAAAAAATTTGAAAAAATACTACAAATAAAATCTTTTACAAAAATTATACTTTATTTCTTATTTGAAGAGAATGATCTTTTGCAAATTTAAATTAAGCAAAAATCAACTGGCAATGGGAATGACTTCGTATAATTTAGGCTTGGCAGCGAATGGGTTAACGCTGGAACTAGCGAGGATTGAAGCGGACTTGTACTTGTACCGGAGAATTCAAAATGATAGTTATTTATAGGTATTTGAAAGAATG
>SMSQ01012614.1:1757-14029 GCA_019453375.1 Ctenoplectra terminalis | reverse complement strand
TAAACAGTATTGTGTAAATTGCGTGGAAAATTATAGATTTAGGTTTTTCAATATTCTAATTGATAATTTAACGATACTTAAAAGACTTTATTGTTCTCGTGAAATATAAAATATTAGTTTATTGCTTACAATAATGCCGTTTTGAGAATAAATTGCCTAATATGGGGTAGACCGAGGCGAATCGGATCGTTTCCTTTTGGTAAGTGAAAAAATAAGAATTAAAATTTAGAAAGTTAACGTTTTATTATGAATTCGTGATTAATACCCATTTAATTTAAAAGTTAATGACAAAACATTTTTTTAAACCTAGAAATCTTTCTTTTTAACTGAAGTCTTATTTTGAATCGCCATGGTCTACCCTATTGTAACAGCTTTTCTATAAATCGAACAAAGCGGAGTGATTTAACAATAACTATCATAGTAACACACTATTATTTACAAAATTAATATATTTATATTTATATATCCACCGAATAAATAAAAATGTCAGTGTACTTCCATATTCAAACAAACCACCACCAAACAACATAATTTTTAGCTATGCCAATGAAAAATACACTTTGCGACAAAATTAAAGGATTTCTAAATTTTAGCTGAAAAAAATCCATTTTTAAACTGTTATAACTTGGTCTCAAAAAATTGTACAATAATTTTCCCAGAGTTCACGCGATTAAAACGGACCGTGTCCTTTTTCGGAGTCCTCGGGCCAGCAAGAGGTGCAAAAAACTTTCGCTGTTTACACGCTGTAAGGGTAAATTCCAACAATAATAAATACGCGTGATCTTGCAACATAACGCCAGACCTCACGTTTCGAAACTAACCGTATAAAAATTGCACGAGTTAAAATATCAAGTTCTAATTATCCTGCCCATTCACCAGGCTTGTCCCCAACAAATTTTCATTAAATTTAGAAATTTGAATAATTAAAAAAGAAGAAGAAGAAAATAAGTAATTCGTTGAGTGTGAAAATAAATTCTGTGCTTCGTTTCAGGAAAATGTAATAATGTGTATAAAATGTGTGTATATTAACACTTAGTATCCTTGGAGAATTGATTGACACAGAGATTTCCTGCTCCGAGTCTTATTTTAATTTCAAAGTGGATTCGTTTAATCATTGAGATTTCTATCTTTCGTAAATAAACAGGAATTCTTTTTCAAATTCCTCTGACACTAATTGCATCACAAATGATTAATATCACAGGGAATAAAAAAAGTGTTTGTTATTCCACGACTATTTCCTTGCAAAAAAATCTTCTTTTTCTATCGAACTTCATAACTTCTTAGAAAATAAAATGATAAATCGATTTGCTTGGTGTGTTAAGTGAAACTGCCTGCACGATTCGAGGAAGCTATAATTTTATTTTATGATACTTAGTCGAACGATCTTCCAGTGTCAGTAATTTGACGATTTCGCGAATCATTGCACTTTCCAGTGGATTACTCCGAAAATAGAGGCGTCGCACAAGCAACGCTTAATCTATCGGATTAGTAGGCTCGATTTAGGAGTGAAACATCGATCGATGTTTGGTTCAGAGTACTCATGAACCTGATTTTTTACCGAATTTATTGCTTCCACTGTGATTTGAGAAGAAAATCAAAACTAATTTTATTATATTAAATTACTTATCCACTGTACTAACATCTAAAGTAAGGGGATGTGGAGCAAGAAGGTAAGGACTTTAAGAAAATATTATTCTACGAATTTATTGCTTTCTCTGTGATTTGAGAAGAAAATCAAAATTAATTTTCTGACATTAAATTATTTATCTACCGTACTAATATATAGGGTAAGGACGTGTGGGACAAAATGAGGACGCTAAAAACAAATGATTCCCCGAATTTATTGCTTTCTTCGTGATTTGAGAGGAAAATAAAAATTAATTTTCTGACATTAAATTATTTATCTACTGTACTAATATATACATAGAGTAAAGAAGTGTGGGACAAAATGAGAACGCTAAAAAAAAATTATTCCCTAAGTTTATCGCTTCCTTTGTGATTTGAGAAGAAAATCAAAACTACTTTTACGACATTAAATTATTTATCCACCGTATTAACATCTAAGATAAAGGGGTGTGGGGCAAGAAGATAAGGACGTTAAGAAAAAATTATTCTACGAATTTATTGCTTTTTCTATGATTTGAGAAGGAAATCAAAATTCATTTTCTCACATTAAGTTATTTATCCACTGTATTAACATATAGGAGAAGGAAGTGTATGGANGATTAGTTACTCTCTTATTAGTTAAATTAAGTTATAGTGTTTTATTATTTTTCGGTTTGAAAAATTGCGATTAAAAAGAATTTTAGAAGACAGTGATTAATATTTTTAGAGGATTAGTTACTCTTTTATTAGTTAAATTAAGTTATAGTGTTTTATTTCTATATATACGGAATAGAGGAATGAAAATTAACATGTTGTTTTTCTTTTTTATCTTGAAAAATTGCGATCAAAAAAAATTTTAGAAGAAAATGATTAATATTCTTTAGAGGATTAATTACTTTTTAATAATTTAAATTAAGTTATAGTGTTTTATTTTTATATATACAGGGTTGACGAATGAAAATTAACATGTTAACCTTTCAACTGTGAAAGACGAGTTAACTCGTCACGCGAATTACCGATATTTTGGACGTAATAATTAATTTTCTTAGGGATTTTTTACTTTATAATGTATCCCTACATTTGTATTAGAAACACGTTATATTATACCTAGATTTCTNCAATTTCCTTATTTTATATCATAAAATTCGGAAGTACCTCGAAAATCCCAAACTATTGTCGTATTCAATGAAGCCAGCCCTGAAATATCGCACCGATTCTCGAAGTTCTCGGGAATTCCGATGTTCTCGAATCGCGAGATACTTTCGGAACCCGACTCGACCCTAGTCGTCTGGGTCTCCGACATTTTCGGGTTGTAACGAACCTATGTCCTTTGCGAACCTATTCACGTTCGATATTCCATCCCAACTAGTTTGTATTCAACGAGCTACCTTCTAAAGCTGTTAAGAGTTTGACTAAATTTTTATATTTTCGTAACCAGTAATATATTAGGTTGCTGCGAAGGTTTTGTCCGCTGTGAAATAAAGTGAAAAATTCGATTTTTCCAAACGCGTATTCTTCGTTATTGTTTATAATTGTTTTTCATCCATCTGGAAGCTATATGGTTCCTTTTTATTTCTCCTTTTAACTGATTGTGAAAAACAGGAGTTAACTCACGCAAATTACTTTAAGGAATTTTAGAAGACAGTGATTAATATTTTTTAGAGGATTAATTACTTTTTTATAAGTTAAATTGAGTTATAGTGTTTTATTATTTTTCTTTTTGAAAAATTTCCATAAAAAAAAATTTTAGAGGACAATGATTAATATTTTCTAGAAGATTAATTACTTTTTAATAATTTAAATTAAGTTATAGTGTTTTATTATTTTTCGGTTTGAAAAATTGCGATTAAAAAGAATTTTAGAAGACAGTGATTAATATTTTTAGAGAATTAATTACTTTTTTATAAATTAAGTTACGTTATAGTGTTTTATTTTTATATATACAAGGTTGACGAATGAAAATTAACATGTTAACCTTTCAACTGTGAAAGACGAGTTAACTCGTCACGCGAATTACCGATATTTTGGATGTAATAATTAATTTTCTTAGGGATTTTTTACTTTATAATGTATCCCTACATTTGTACTAGAAACACGTTATATTATACCTAGATTTCAAAAAATTAAAATCAATCTAACCCAAGTTAGTTCAGTTTTATTCATTTTCATTTCTGCCTATGAGAAAGCTTCTGATTAAAAAATTTCCCAGTTACAAATATTTATATTTATATTTAACTCATACATAAATATGTTTCTAAGTCTTAAACACTCTTTATCACCAGACTACTATATTCCATCACTATACCAGTGTCCTTGTATCAAGTTCTTTATATTCATTATCAGTTCCGAATTTTTAAATCAAACTGAGTAAAGATTAACACGAAAAACCATTATGAAACTTTAAAAAAATAGATTTCTTTTTTCCATTTTCTCAAATTTAAGAATATTCTTCAAACATTTAAAACCCATGTTCAAAGAATTGATAAAAAAAACGCGTTGCAGTGTCGTTCATCAACAAATCAAACTCCAAACGCGTTGCAATGTCGTTCATCAACAAATCAAACTCTAAACGCGTTTTTCTCAAAATTACATTTCTCTCACCACCAGAATGTTTATCCAAACGACTCAATATTCCAATACACTTTTTAAAACAATATTATCTTCAATTATACTATGACAAGAAAACCACAAGAACCTTCCCCGATACCTAATAAAATCAAAAGAAAAAGAAGGGATCAGGATATCAAGTCTAACTCGACGTATGACCGGAAAGGGTTAAAAAAAAAAAAGTCGCGAAGCACGAAAGCATGAAAGCATGAATCCTTATTCAGCTGAAACAGTAGAAGAGTAATAGTGCATTTCGAGAGCGAAGGGGCGAATGATGAGGCAGAAGCAGAGGAAAGCAGATAAACGAGCGGACAGGACGTGGAAAGACCAGAAACGAGGGAAGTCACGAGGACGCTTCCGCTGATTGGAGGTGCGCAGAAGCGCCGGTGCTCGGCGTCATCCGTCGCGACGAGGGCTAACGCAGTCGTGATTCGCGCGGTGTCCGTGCCGGTTCGTTGTTTAACGCGGCTGATTCGAAGTTCTTCGTTCTCCTCGATCTTGCGACCTCGAAGCAACGTTAACCGAGTGTTGTTCCTTTGGATTCTTGGGAAACTCAGAAGGCCAGGCTTAAGGAACGTGACTTGGGGATTTGGATACTCGAGGTCGGGGGTAAGACCGCTTTTGTTTTGGTGAGAAGAGACTTTTAAAGTCGAAGAAGTCGGAGAAATTTTGGTTGGAAAATTGGAATATTCGGATTGAGAGTGAAGGTGATTAATTTGAGAGAAGAATTTGGAAGTGAAGGAAGTCGGAGGGATTTAATTTAATTGATATATGAAAATTTGAAAATTTGAAAGCTTCGAAGAAATTTCTGTTGGAAAATTGGAATTTTGAGATTGAGAGCGAAGGTAATTAATTTGAGAGAAGAATTTGGAAGTCAAGCCAAAGGAATTTAATTTAATTGGTATATGAAAATTTGAAAACTTCGAAAAAATTTCTGTTGGAAAATTGGAATTTTGAGATTGAGAGCGAAGGTGATTAATTTGAAAGAAAAATTTGGAAGTCGAGGAAGTCAAAGGAATTTAATTTAATTGGTATATGAAAATTTGAAAATTTGAAAGCTTCGAAGAAATTTCTGTTGGAAAATTGGAATTTTGAGATTGAGAGGGAAGGTAATTAATTTGAGAGAAGAATTTGGAAGCCAAGGAAGTCAAAGAAATTTAATTTAATTGGTATATGAAAATTTGAAAATTTGAAAACTTCGAAAAAATTTCGATTGAAAAATTGGAATTTTGAGATTGAGAGCGAAGGGGATTAATTTGAGAGAAGAATTTGGAAGCCAAGGAAGTCAAAGGAATTTAATTTAATTGGTATATGAAAATTTGAAAATTTGAAAGCTTCGAAAAAATTTTTGTTGGAAAATTGGAATTTTGAGATTGAGAGCGAAGGTAATTAATTTGAGCGAAGAATTGAAGAATTTGGAAGTCAAGAAAGTCCACGGAAGTTAATTTAATAATATTTAAAAGCTTAAAGATTAAGATTAAGTGAAGAAGTACATAATTTGTGCAGAGTTGAAGAAGTCGAAGAAATTTCTGTTGGAAGTTTGGGACATTCAGATTGGGAGTGAAAATAATTAATTTGAACGATTAATCGAAGAATTTGGAAGTCAAGGAATTCGACGGAATTTTTTGGAAGTTTGCAAAGTTAAGATTCGAGGAAAAGTACTTAATTTCAGAAAATTTAGAAACTTCGAAGAAATTTTTGCTGGAAGATCGAAATATTAAGATTGAGAATGCGACTACTTAATTTAAGCAAAGAATTCGGAAGTCAAGTCAAAGGAATTTAATTTAACAGTATTTAAAAGTTAAAAAATTATAATCAAGTAGAGAAGTACTTAATTTGAGAAAACTGAAGAAATCTTNNNNTGGAAGTCAAGCCAAAGGAATTTAATTTAATTGGTATATGAATATATGAAAATTTGAAAACTTCGAAAAAATTTCTGTTGGAAAATTGGAATTTTGAGATTGAGAGCGAAGGTGATTAATTTGAGAGAAGAATTTGGAAGTCGAGGAAGTCAAAGGAATTTAATTTAATTGGTATATGAAAATTTGAAAATTTGAAGGCTTCGAAGAAATTTTTGTTTGAAAATTGGAATTTTGAGATTGAGAGCGAAGGTAATTAATTTGAGCGAAGGATTGAAGAATTTGGAAGTCAAGGAATTCGACGGAATTTTTTGGAAGTTTGCAAAGTTAAGATTCGAGGAAAAGTACTTAATTTCAGAAAATTTAGAAACTTCGAAGAAATTTTTGCTGGAAGATCGAAATATTAAGATTGAGAATGCGACTACTTAATTTAAGCAAAGAATTCGGAAGTCAAGTCAAAGGAATTTAATTTAACAGTATTTAAAAGTTAAAAAATTATAATCAAGTAGAGAAGTACTTAATTTGAGAAAACTGAAGAAATCTTGGTTGGAAATTTCAAAAAACTGACCTCGGAAGTGAAATTAATCAATTTGAGCAGATAAAAGTTTAAGAAGTCGAAGAAACTTTGCCGCTATTTAAAAAATTAAAAACTCAGATCGAAAGTGAAACTGCTCAACTCGAGCAACAACGAAAACAGTTTAACAAGAAAATCACAGAAATTTAACGCGATGGTATTAAGAGACTTGAAAATTTGCGTCTGACTGCGAGCACAGTTTAACAAGCACCGAAATGCAACTACAAATTTGTAGCTTTAAAAATAAATCTAAAGAGACCTCCTTCGAAAATCTGAAGACACTCATAAACAGAGTGGCTCAAAACAATTCCTAAACCTCTCATACAAACCCAAAATTAAAGAACACGAAGACACATAAACTTCCAAACTAAACCTCCATAAAACAAGGTGCAACCTTTCCGAAGGACCACCAAACGGAGATCGACCTGCACAAGGAAGTCCACCGAAAAATCCAGTTTATCCAAGGAGAACCACCAGTCACCGACCCTTAAATGGACCAAACACCTTTCCAATTTCAGACGATCGAAGTACCACTTCCCCTTTAACTACAAAAAAAAAAAAAAAAAAATGCAATCGATCTAACCCACCCGAGAAACTAAACGCAACAGCCACGCATCGCCAAACAATGTCCATCGAGCAACCGCCAAGAAACCACATGGAATGACCAATCCGCCATGGATCACCCAGCAGCCACCCTCTCCCCTAATCTCTCCAACTCCGCGTCATCCACTCTTCAGAGCTATTTCCAAAACTTTTCCACGTTGTACAACGACGCGAGCAATGTGAACGCCTTCGAGGCTACCTTTCCCAACAACAATCCCCGTAGAGACTCTTTGTATATCGTAGTTCCTGTCACAATCATGTACGTCTCGATCTTCGTGACCGGAACGATAGGGAACATCAGCACGTGCATCGTGATAGCGCGCAACAAGTCGATGCATACGGCGACCAACTACTATCTGTTCAGTCTGGCGGTGTCGGACCTGTTGCTGCTCGTCTCTGGCCTTCCCGCCGAGATCTACATGGTCTGGTGGAAGTATCCGTACATCTTCGGCGAGGGTTTCTGCGTTCTTCGCGGCCTGGCGGCTGAAACGTCGACCAACGCCTCGGTTCTGACCATCACTGCGTTCACCGTCGAGAGATACGTGGCCATTTGCCATCCGTTTCTGTCGCAAACCATGTCCAAGTTGTCGAGAGCGGTCAAACTGATACTGGGAGTGTGGTTGGTCGCCCTGTCGTTCGCGTTGCCACAGGCGTTGCAGTTCGGGGTTGTGCGGCACCAGTTCAACTCGGACGTGGTGATGTGCACCGTGAAGAGGGTTCTGCTGCAGCACTCGTTCGAACTGTCCACTTTCCTGTTCTTCGTGGTACCGATGAGCCTGATCACGGTGCTGTACGTGTTGATTGGGCTGAAGCTGAGGAAGTCGAATATGATGAAGAGGAGCAGGGGGACGGGGCTCGGAGGAAGCTGTAAACATCATCCTGGGAGGTCTTCGAGGAGAGTGCTGAAGATGCTTGGTGAGTTTGTTTTTTGTTGAAGATTATTTGTTTGTTTTGTGTTATGTGGTTCTGAAAATTTCTTTCGTTATTTTTGCGCGGATGGGTTCGTTTAGCAGTATTTGTATAGATATGTAGCGTTATTTGTTGAAAGAATGTTATAAATGTTTACGATTTTTATTTGTTTCGTTTATTTGCTTTATTTTAGGACAAGACAGGAAAATGTTTTGTTGAAGATTACTTTGTTTATTCATTTCGTTTATTTGCTTTATTTTAGGACAAGACAGAAAATGTTTTGCTGAAGATTACTTTGTTTATTCATTTCGTTCATTTGCTTTATTTTAGAACGAAACAGAAAATGTTTCGTTTGTAATATCTTGTTGAAGATTACTTATTTATTTGTATTAAGTTGTCCTGAATGTTTCCTCCGTTATTTTCGCGTAGATAGTTTCGTTTAACAATATTTATACAAACATGTAGCGTTATTTGTTGAAACAATGTTATAAATATTTACGATTTTTATTTGTTTCGTTTATTTGCTTTATTTTAGAACAAAACAGAAAATGTTTTGTTTGTAATGTATTGTTGAAGATTACTTTGCTTCTCCATTTCGTTCATTTGCTTTATTTTAAAACGAAACAAACAATGTTTTATTTGTAATATTTTGTTGAAGATTATTTTATTTATTTATTTTGTTCATTTGCTTTATTTTAAAACACAACAGAAAATATTTTGTTTGTAATATTTTGATGAAGATTATTTTGTTTATTAATTTCGTTCATTAGCTTTATTTTAGAACAAAACAGAAAATATTTAGTTTTTTAATATTTTGTTGAAGGTTATTTATTTATTTGTATTAAGTGGTCCTAAAAGTTTCTTTCGTTATTTTCGCGCAGGTAGTTTCGTCTAGCAGTATTTATATAAACGTGCAGACTTGTTTGTTAAAAGAATATTATAAATGTTTACAATTTTTATTTATTTCGTGCATTTGCTTTATTTTAAAACAAAACAAAAAATGTGAACTAACAAAAATATAAAATTTAACTTAAAACTTAACTTCTGAAGAAAATTACATTTATCCATGTATGCATATCCATGTATGCATATTTAAAAAATTTCATTTTATTTGCTTATCACTGTACTATTCAATCTTATTAGTATACCTTCGTACTAATACCAACCAGTTTATTTGTAACAATTGTTGGTTCAGGAATTTTCAAATCAAGGTGAGAAACTTTAACCCTTTGACTTATGGACGGCTGTGTATGTTGATATTATGAGGAATTTACGGAATGGTTGAAGGGTATTGAAAGATATCCCCGTAATGTGTTTCTTCTTCTTTTTTTTTTTGGTAGGATTTATAAGTATATTGGTATAATAATTAGATATGTATAGGTTTAGAATTTATCACTCGATTTAGGAAATAATTTTGAGTGCGAATTACCATATAAATGTACCATTGACACTTATTACACAACTGTTAGATTGCTGGACATAAAATGTTTCCTCGAATCAAATTTTAATCGTGCGTAGTTTTTTCGAAACATAATTTTTATACGATCCTATGCGTAGTTTTTTCAAAATATAATTTTCATATGATTCTATTTTAGTTTTTTTGAAATATAATTTTTACATGATTCTATGCGTAATTTTTTCAAAACATAATATTTTCATATGATTCTATTTTAGTGTTTTTTAAACATAATTTTTTCATATGATTCTATTTTAGTTTTTTTTTTTTAACATAATTTTCATATGATTCTGTTTTAGTTTTTTGAAATATAATTTTCATATGACGCTGTTTTAGTTTTCTTAGAAGCATAATTTTCGCATGATTCTATGCGTAGTTTTTTTTTTTAAACATAATTTTCATATGATTCTATTTTAGTTTTTTTCAAACATAATTTTCGCATGATTCTATTTTTGTTTTTTCGAATCATAATTTTCATATGATTCTATGCATATTTATTAACGATACATAAAAGAAACATAAAAATCATTAATTCTAGTATTCAAAAATTCTTGGAATGCTGATTTTAGAATTCCTTCATTCCAAAACAATTTCTCAAATTCAATCTTTAAATAAATGATACTTCACACGCACTAAGTTGATAAAGAAAAGTATTTTTATCAGATCGCCATGTTTTTTGAAATTATAAACAATTGTAAAAAATTTGGAATAGCTATTACTAATGGTACTTTTACAAAACAAAAATCATCTCTTTTCGGTCAATCAAACTCCCTTAAGTTGTAAGTGAAATTTAATTTTCTTAATTAATGTTAAGTATAATTCTACGAGTAGATTGCGAATTTTTATGGATCTATGTAAAATCTTAAAGTACGAAAATACACAGAATGCATATAATAAGCAAAAATATATAAATAAGCCCGATACACAATACTAATTATAACACTTAGTGAATAAAACAACAGCTTATTTATCTTAAATTTTTTAAATCACATTCCTAAAAATATGAATTTGCTTAAAAATCCATAGTCTACTTATGACTAACCGCTGCTAAAAATATTAATAATTACTGTCACCCACATGGAATTCAGAATTGATTTAAAAACAACAAATACAATTCAATTAACTAAATAACTAATTACAGCAACTAACCCAATATTAAAACTAAAAGGAAGAATCAAGATCGAAAAAACCAAAATTCAAGAATCGCGACTTCTGCGACTTCTACTCCACTTTAGTTTGAAATATCTTGCGACGAGTTACAATACGTATAAAAATTATTTTATATATTTTTTTTTCGTTTTCTGCAAATCGAAGAAAAATCAAACAGAACTCGGTCTAGAAACCTTTCTCTTTGTCGTTCACAATAGAGAAACTCGAGGTTGTCGACTTGAAACGGCTATCAGATGTCAGCTAGTGAGTTGTTTAAAAAGGTAGATATCGAAGGAGATATTGAAGGGTAGAAAACGACCTAGAGTTCGATCCATTCCCTAAGGATCCGTCCGTGCAACGGAAGAAAAAGGCTGAAAAACATCTTTTGCTTAGGGGTTGTGGGGATAAAGCACTATAGCACTTAACAGGGAACTTCTTTTTCGGGAAACGAAAATTCCTAACTTATAAAAATAATAAACAGTAGAAAATGGAACTTTGTTTAACAATCTAATTACTAAATAACACAAAAATTAGGTATTTTATTATTTGTTTTTTGAAATAATTGAAAGTTGTTTAATTAAAAAATAATATTTATTATAACACCATTATAATTACTAAATAATTGTTCAATTATTTTAAGGGCATTAATAATAAAAACTAATTCAACATTTAATTCATAATTGAAGATTAATAATACAGAATTTTTTTATACTTAAAAATCTTCCTTTGACTAAATTCTTATTTCGATCCGATTCGCCTTTGCTCTACAGTAACAAATACATAAAATAAAATTGTTTAAATATAGATACACGAGAATGTAACTTCAAACTCATATGGAGCTATACAAAATTAATGAAATTTTATTTTCAATAAATATCGAAATAAATAAGCGTTTCTTTGAAAGCTATCTTTTCTTTAAAAAGTCGCTTCTTATTATTTCTTTAAAAGTCCATCTCACCAATTAAGGTTTAACCCTTTGCGCTCTTAGTTACACTGAATATTTTATCTCAACCGGGTCGTATTTGATAAAATATTTTCAAAAGCTTCTATCTATCATTCAAAGCCTCTATCATTTTTTTTCGTTGCAAACAATTATTTCAATTATCATTTTTTCAATTACAAACCATTTTTTTCATTATAAACAAAGCTTATTATTTAACAAATATTATAAATTGTGTAAATAAAATTTATAGTGTCCTTAACTAGATACAGTACTTTCATATTATACTTAACCGTGTATCATTTTTTTTCGTTGCAAACAATTTTTTCAATTACCATTTCTTTCAATTACAAACAATTTTTTTTCATGATAAACAAAACTACAATATAATACGGCAAAGTAAACATTTTGCGGTGTCCGAATATTAAACTTACCCACCGTAAATATTAGATTGTCCCAAAAGTTTCTTTCCCTTTATTAATAAACAATGGATACACAATATTTTATGTTTCACGATATACTATTATTTTATACAGGATTCATTTTGCGCTATTTTTTCCCTCCATCTCT